>CAUYQG010301703.1:0-13522 GCA_963574415.1 Tarsius wallacei | reverse complement strand
AGGCTGAGCCACCGAGCCCAGCTTGCCAAAAGATTTTTAAAGTTAAAAATAATTTTTTCCTTTATTTTAAAAATGTGGGGTACAATTCAGGCTTACAGAGGAGCACACTTCATCAGCAAGTGTTCATTATGCAGGTACCCTTGTTGATGAGGTATGCCCCTCCCTCCCCTGGCTGTTTCCCACTACTGCCAATTCCTTTCTTATAGTATTATGATAATTGTTCAATGAGTGAGAACAAATGGTAATTTGATCAAAATTTCTAAGGAGCATTCAATTGAACTTCCAGCTGAACACTTGAATGTAAACTTTGAAATATACACAGTAAAAATGAGCCACCTTATTGTAGGAGATTACAATTAATAAGACAGTTGAGCCGGGCTCGGTGGCTCAGCCTGTAATCCCGTGCTTGGGGAGGCTGAGGTGAGTGGATTACCTGAGCCCGCGGGTTCGAGACCCGCCTGGGCAACTTGGCAAGACCTCATCTCTACAATAAATCAAAAAAATGAGCCGGGCGTGGCAGCGCGCGCCTGTAGTTTCAGCTACTTGGAAGGCTGAGGCGGAAGGAACGCCGGAGCCCAGCAGGTCGAGGCTGCGGTGGTCGGGAGTGGCCACTGCACTCCAGTCTGGGCGACAGGGTGAGACTCCAACTGAAAAAAATAATAATAATAAGACAGTTGAAAGTTGAGAAACATCTACCAAAAATAATAAGTTTTGATTTAGATTAGAATAGCTAAATTTTACCAATTTTTTCCCAGAAGCCTCCAACTACCAGGGTCACTTGTCTATTTAGTCCCCTTCAAGATTAATTTTTTTGCTTGATTTACCCATTCCACAATATATACATATATCAAAACATCATATTATACTATATGTGTGTGCATATACTGTTTAGGTAGATATTTTTATCTGTGAATTAAAAATAAAAATATATGTTTGCTCTTGAAAATAAAAGAAAAAAGATCAATTTTTTAGAGGAAAAAAAGGCATATGTTTAGAGATGATGTGGGGGGAGAGAGTGAAATGTTCCATTTTTCCAGGTTAAAACTCCAGCATTATGTTTTTTAAAATCTATAGTTTTGTGGTGTTGCTCTCACTTTAATCTTTAACTTAGACATCTAAAGGGCCAACAGTTTGGAAGTGGACAGAGCCCATTTTCTTTCTTCTCAGGTAGAGTCCACATTAAAAAGTACCTCCAACTATTCATTCAACTGAATAGTTTAACAATACTAGTCATAGTCTTTTTGTTTTTTATGAAGAAGCAGATATAACAATGAAAAAGGAAAACCTACATTATGCTGGTCTGCTGCTCTATGAAAAAACCTTCACCTTCTCGTCCCATTTGTGAGTGTTGAGTATCACACCCATTGGGGTCTCTTCTTCTCCTCAGGCAGAGTAAAAGTTCTTCATGCATCCGAAATCTCTCTCATTCTCTATTTATTCCCACATGTATGAAGCAGCAATTTTGGATAAATGCACCTGCTCTGCAAACCTAAACTCTTCTTTAGTGAGTCATGGTAAGTTCAAGACTTAGAACTATTAGGAAGCCCAACTGCAGTTGCATGTTAAAATCACAGTCTATTTTCAACTTAATCAGTAATATAGTTGATGTTTCCATTTATACATGCCTGACCCCTAATCCTGAAATGTCTCTGAACTCTGAAGAGAGTTAAGGACTGTGAGCAATTATCACCCCAAACTCAAAAAAAAAAAAGAGAGAAAGACAGCATTATTATGAGACATATTAGAGGCAGAAGGAGAGCAAGGATGAAATGAGAGGCTACAAACACATATAAAATCAAAACAATTACAAAGATACCAAAGGAGGTAGAAGAAAAACAATCTATGGGTGAGGAGAGAGAAATCCTAAGTGAGAAACTGTAAGAACACTAGGTGAGATCCTACAACCTCACCCTGATCCACAGCACCTCTGTAGTCTCTCATGAAAGACGAGAAGAATTGGAGATTCCACTACTAAAAAATTTAGAGGATCTTGATTCAGGAGCATCAAATTCTTATTTTATTTCTCTGGGAATTCTACCAGCATCCTATCCTTGAAAACAGAAGTTAAAGTTTGCAAGATAGACGTTTACACAATATCTCAAGGATTTCTAGGTGAGAAAAAGTGAGATTCTGTTCATTCTTCCTAAACACTTCATAAATTAAGAGTTATGAAACTATATTTTCCTATTTGCTAGGATATTTCCATTAGGAATCTCTGGGTCTGTGACAAGACTTCGAGATATTACTAAAACTCACCTCAGTGAGAAAGTGGTATCCACAATCCCCAAAAAAATGGCAAGGTGGGAAGATGGAAAAGAATTTAATTATCAGTTCCTCTTGAAGCAAAATAAAGTTATCTACACAAAGTCAGGACCCTCTCAAGAATCAGGACCCTAAACTGGAAGCCCACTGAGAAGCAAGACTGCGACTTGTATCCTAAGCTTTCCTCCTAAGTACAGCAATGGACTGCAGCTTTTGCTGGTCTCCTTGTCCCACTACCTAAGTACGTTTATTTTCAAGCTTCTGTTCCAACTGGGGCCCCTTTTACATTTTCCTTAACCTTTCCAATAAAAGCCCCTCTCCGTTTTCTCTTCATTCACTCAAGTGAATTTTAGCCTAGACAAAAGTTTCAAAGAGCTTTAGATTGACTACTTATTCAACCGACCAGCACATACACACAATTTGCCAAGTAGTTTAAGAACTAGGTCAGAAATCACTTCAGGATAACAGAACATTTTTTAAAATAACCTTGCTATGGTTAACCACATGAAAGAAAATTCAGCAGAGATTCAGCAACCTAACTCCAAGGCATTTTTTATCTTGTGTTATATATAAGTATATATTACATTTATTTTAGCTTATTAAGCATATATTAGTATACTAGTGAGCATTTTTCAGAAGTCACTCTTTTATTAAAAGTTCAAGTCATTCTAAATACATCTTCTGAACTCTCTTCAGAGAAGAAAAATTGTCTAAAAACTCAAAATTATAACAGCTGCCCTAGGACTTGCTTCTTTCTGTAACGATGTTGAGTCTCATCATTTCTGAGATAATTAACTATAAAAATTTATGCTCATGGGCTTGAGGTTATTTGAGTCTATAACAACATTACCATAACTCTGTTCCACAGTGAAAACTCAGAAAGATATTAGGATACAATGCAGCAAAAGAACAGTTGGAGGGAATCCTCCACTGAATTCACTGATCGTTTCAATATTCTGCACATTCAAGTTGACAGGTTCTTTAGCAAGTCAATGATGACACCAACTTAAGCAGTAGCAGAATCTAAATATATCTAAAATACTTGACCTACCAAGATCTTAAGAGACTCTCTTGGAAAGTTATTTTAGAGTCTAGAGTGATCCTCTATTTCCACATTTGTGTACACTTGCCATAACTATCTGGATGTTTCATGTTGTGTACTTATACAAAAGGCAGGATGGTTTAGTTTCTAAAGAGCTTGTGTTCTAAAGCCAGACACCTTGAGTTCAAATCCTGGCTCTGCCATCTTTATCTCTGTCAGCTCTATTATCTTAAGCAAGCTATTCTTACTGTGTTCACCTGTAAAATGTGAGCGATAATATAGTGACCTCACTTTAAATAAGTTAATACGCTGAAGATGTTTAGCATAGTACCTGCTACATCATGAGCACTCAAAAAGTAGTTATGTTACCAAATGTTAGCTATTATTTCAATCACATTTATGTGACCCATTTGTGATCCTGATTCCATATTGAACATGCATATAAAACCCCAACTCATGAACACAGGTAATATGCCTGAGTGTTTATCCAAGCCAAATCAAGGTTCATATGGAAATGTTCATATGACACCAACTTTCAAAGCAATTGAAAAGTTTATTTGTGTTTCCAACTGATATGTCATGGTGTATTGAGAATGTCTACATTATTTCTTCTCTCAATATGGTATTATACCATACACACTATACTCTTGTGACTTGCTTATAAATTATTTAAGCAAGCCACCAGTGTTGGACATTTCTCTTGGTTCAAAAATCCCCTATGATTATCTTGACCTTGACCCATATCCCTCTCCATTTGGGAGTGTCAGATTCTCCTCTAA
Source organism: Tarsius wallacei (assembly GCA_963574415.1). Classification (NCBI taxonomy): domain Eukaryota; kingdom Metazoa; phylum Chordata; class Mammalia; order Primates; family Tarsiidae; genus Tarsius; species Tarsius wallacei. Next base: position 9,439 of record CAUYQG010301703.1, on the reverse strand, counting down.
GAGCAAAAGCTGCAGCGTAGGTTGATTTGCTCAGTTTTAGCCAGCTCTGCTTTGTCACATTTCTTTTCCTACTTCCAATATCTGACCCCTGATAAACTGAATCTGAAAAGCCCATGTAACCAAAAGCCCATGTAACCAAAAGTACTTCTTCCTATTTTTGTCCCATCTGCAGAGTTTCATTTGTGGATACAGTATCTCTCAGGATACCATACTCATTCCAAACACTCCCCTACTCCCCAGCATCCCTCCTACCTCTAGTCTGAGTTCACCATTTTCTAAGAGTTGCTGTTTATTAATTAGTGTAGAAAAAGGTGAATGCTGCCCCAACAAGCATCACAAAGTTATGGCTGGGAGAGCTTCCAGGTCTCTGAGTCAGAGGAGCAAATGGAGGAAAAGGTTGCATGAGAGCTAGCAAAAGCCATTTTAAAATGAAATTCCACTGTGTTATTTGGTTAATCATTAGTGTCCCTTCTTTCTTCATAATCTCTTTTAAATGCCTTTTTTATGTCTATTTGTCCCCCAAAAGGTAATAGCTAAATATTTAAATGTCATACAGTTCCAGCTGTCCTATCTCAGACTTTCATAAAATAAAGTTTTAGTAGTATCGTCCTTAATTCTCCCTTCACATTAAATTCCCAGAAATGTAAGCAGTGGGAGGGGTCTAGACACACACCATTGCTGAAAGCCTCAGGCTCCAAAGTCAGACTGACCCAGCTTCAAATCCTAGTCCTACCTCTTAGTAACACTGGAGAATTTGCCTCACCTAACCAAGTGCCTGTGTCTCAGCTGTGACATGTGTATATTAATAGTCTGTACCCCAGGGAGGAGCTGCAACAAATAAATGAATAAAACACGAGTAGTGTGTCTTGGCACTGTGCCTTCTAAGTGTTAGATGTTATGATTACTACAATTCCCCAATGTGCTGCTATTTTCCTGAGGAAGTCAAAGTGCAAGTTAGATATTGCACCAGCAAACAGCAGGCATGGAGCTACTGACCCTACACAGGCAACAGAGGCCCACCAACCTTCCACTCACAAATTCAGGTGATATGCCTAAATGTTTACCCAAGCCAAGACAAGGAAATCCCCAAAGAAAATACTTCTAAACTTCTTTAAGCTCTCCGTATTTTCCACTTCTTAAGGAAATTACACATGCAATTTTCTGAATCCAAGTGACTCTCAATAGTTATAACTCTCTAGCACACTAAATACGCCCACCCCCAAAAATGTTAATTTTGATCATAAATCATCTTATGAAAGTGAAAAGACCAAAATCTGTTGAAATGGCTTTAGAAATAAAAGTTTTATTAGAAATGAGGATGTGAGTCAAAGTCCTCAAACACCTTTTCTTTTCCAAAGGCATTTGGCCAGCAGTAACATGTGAATCCCAGGACCAGCTAAGGAATATTCTGCTCTCCTTGGTTTTCTAGTGTCCCAGTCATGATAGGGTGAGGAGGTGACCCAAGGTGTTTGTAGAACCAAGGCTAGATTTGGGCTCGAGGATCTGTTCTTTCAGGATGAGTAAACTATCAGACTCTATTAGAAACTCCCAAATGCATACAAGAAGATTACGCATTTCTGAGAATGGTTTGGTCCACTTCAGAAAAACTTCCTCAGAACAAATGGATCCTATTTATAGGGCGTGAAAAAGCCTCTACACTCTCTCTTTTCTCAGACAACACCCAGCAGAGAACTGCACCCACTGAACATCTCAACTAGAACTTCTGACTAAATAACTCCCATTGAGCAGATCCATGCCTGCAGGGTAGATGAGTAAGAATACGTGTTAAAAGATTAGTGTTTTGACATGTGACTTTTCCTGAACTTTGAAGGAATTTACTTCAAAATAATGATGCTGATAAATGTGAAACAATTTGAAACATGAGCTGATCACTCTATATAATGCCCTTTAGATACCAGGAAGCAATGATATCCCTTCATGTTTGAGGTGATGAGGTAGATATGTGAAGTTGGCTGCCCTAAGGCACCACAATGGAGAGAGATTAAGGCCCAGGAACACCCACAGTAAATCCTGTGGTTTGAATCACCCAGCTGTGCTATCACAGTTTCCAAAAGCTTAAATGAAATCGTAGCCAATCAGAAAAGGAGCCTGTGAAGCCCTAATCCTGGAGGAGGTGGAGCCCGCTTTGGCATGCACTGTCTACAGTACAGCACTTCACACTCTTGCAATGACTTCTCGAGGCCAGGGAGTCACAGACTCAGTTTTCCCAGTTTATTGGAATTCGAGTGGATATCACGATGACTCAAAGCTTGGTAGCCCAGCTGGATACAATTCAAAACACTGATGGTTCCTTATAGACTCAGAAAGCTCTTCCCTTAGCTAATCCTTCCCTATGGTTTAGGCATCCTATCTAATTAGCAGACAAAGCCAGCTGAAGCCTGAACTTATTGTGACCCTCAAAGAAGTACCATTGTTCTAACACCGTGTACATAATACTGTCCATGTATGTGATTTCATTCATTCATTTGTTCATTCACCAGTAAACAAACATTTTCTGAGCACCAGGCATTGTCCTTGGCACTAGGGATACAGCAGTAAACAGGAAGGTCAGAGTCCCTGACTATGAGCTACATACTCTAGGGAGAGACAGACACTCAGCAGAATATCTCAAAAAGAAAAAGACCAAGAAGAAAAATAAAGCAAAATAAGGGAATAGAAAGTGACCTTGGGCAGCAGTAAAGAGGACTGCTTTTTTAAACAGACTGGCCAGGGAAGGACTCTCTAAAGATGAACACTTGAGCAGAGATATGAATGAAGTAAGGGAGACAACCACTGCCAGCAACTCAGTGGATAGATTTTCTGATTCTTTTTTATGCATATAAATACACTAACTATTATCCTGCAAAAATTAAAGTGTAGCATATCAACCTTGTTGTAAATATCCATAATTTATGGCAGTTATTCACCAATTATAGGGAATTTAGTTTGTTTAAGCATGTCAGAATTTATTAAGATAATTGACTGAAAATTAATTACGTATGAAGTAGTAGATGATGAAGATTTTAAATAACTATAAAGCTTAAAGGCTAGAAAACATTGATGATACATCCAAAGATCACTGTCGTGTTGACTAGACTGCTCTTAGTCAATTACTGCCCTTCATCCAGAACACTCTTTTACAGTAACTGTGAGTTCCCCTACCATTTCCCCACGCCTGTAAATATTGCCATAACCTCTGTAATCAATCATTACTTAAAAAGCCTGTGAGCCACTCCAACAGAAGTAATTCAAAGTCTATTTTTCTTGGGATCAGGAAACAAGAAAAAATTCTGAGCAGAAAACATTATCTGGCTACTCTCCTTAGACAAATCCCTTACTGGTAATAAAAAAATACCTGAATACTTCCTAACTGCATAGTAGTCCACCTCCATCTGACCTCTGCCTTTATGGATTACCCCACAGTCCATCCACTCTCTGCCACACTCCTAACAAATCATCTGCACCTCAGACTTAGAATGTTAAGGAGATAAACTAGGCCAGGCTCAGTGGCTCAGCCTGTAATCCCAGCACTTTGGGAGGAGGCTGAGGTGAGTGGATTGCCTGAGCCCATGGGTTTGAGACCAGCCTGAGCAACCTGGCAAGACACCTAGTTTCTACAATAAAAAAAAGAATTTAAGAATATGAACTAGACACATGGCACAAGAAGTACTGAATTCCCAGGGGAACCCAATTCATTCTATCGCTTAGTACAATGGGGAGGGCGTAAGCCAAAAGAGGACCCATGGAAGCCCAGCCACTGCATCCTCCCTCGAGGAATCAGAACTTTTCAGGAAAGCCCAGGCTCTATTGCATCTGTTAAGCGAAGCCAAAATAAAGAGCAGTACTTCTTGCTTGTCACTTTACCTGCACCAACTAACTAGGCTGTTGCCCCAATCTGTCCACCTTGCCCCCACTTTTAGTCCTTACAACTATATTTATTCCTTGACCCCTATTTAAGGACCCTGATCCATCTCTATAGTTGCCTTCTGTCCCCTCTGCCTAGATCCTCTGCCCAGAATTTGATTGGCTCAATACTGGTAAAATCTGGAGGTTTTTCAAGTCAATAATGAAGATGTAGCATCCCCTATTGGGCTTCCCCACCTCAATATGGGAGGCATCGTGTAGGAGGACTGCAAAACAAGGACTGTAAGATAGTCAGAAGCACAGAAGTAAGGCTAGGTGCTGCGGGTGTTTGGGGGCCTAGGTCAATGATGCATCTGGTTTTGTTAGATGCTGCAGTCTGGTGTTATTATGGTCCAAAAGCAGTGCTGAGAAAACTTCTTGCCTGAGGCCATAATAAAGGGCTCACATGGATGGGCATTGACATTATTCTTACTATACAATCCATTTGTCAGTGCTTCTCTACAAGAATGTGTGCTAGTTCTCCAAAAGAATTTACATACTACTTTTTAAAAATTCATATAAGCGTATTTTAAATCATCTGGATAACCAGTGACTGAATTTGTGCATGACTGCATCAGTACCAGCGGGTAAAGATTGTTAATTGTCTCAGGACAAATGAGGATAATTTAATATGCAAGTAAAAGCATCAAAGGGAAGGTTAAATAAAGTTTTTGTAATAGTACAAAGAGAGAATAGTCGTATAAAAAGATCAGCTCATCACACAGCACATACTGATGCATCATGCCAATGCCAAATGAACTGTAGAGGTTTATACTATGTTCATTGTGGGTGCCTTACAGTTTCAGCAAAATGACACCTGTTAGTTTAAGTTGTGGTTTTGTTTTTATTTAAATTTTAAATGTAAGAGTGATCATTATAAGAAATTTGTATATGGTTTTAATATTTGTACATGTATAAGTAGGCACAAAATCCAAATAAATTTAAGTCAACACAGAAAATCCTCAAGAATTATGTTTCACCTAAAGGAAGCCCATCAAGGTTATTTATTGCAGCATTGTTTATAATTGCAAAAGCCCAGAGATATCCCAAATCCTGAATATCTATTTATAAGATATTACTTAAATAACTAGGGTTCAGCCACACAGTAGAATACAACTGCAAAAAAACAATAATAAGATAACCTCTATCTCCTGACATGCATCAGTCTCCAGGATATTTGCTAAGGAGAAAAAAGCACAGAACAGTGTAAATAATATACTACATTAGGAGTAAAAGGGGGGAAAGAATAAGAGTCTACATTTACAGTTATTTGCATTTACATTTTAAAAAAACACTGCAAAGACACTCAGGAAACTATTCAAAGTAGATAAAAATGGGAGCAGACAGGAACAGAGCACACAAAGAAGGATGAAGGTAAAATTTCTCACTGTGTGCTTTGTTATATGGCTTCAATTTTTGAACCATATGAAAGTTTATATCCTGAAATACTAAAACTAAATCTATAAACAAAAAATAAAAGCAGTGAATATGTTAGCCAAGATTAAGAAACTCTCAGTAAATTGTTGGAGTAAGTGTTTCAATTAAGGTGTTTTAGAAGTTCAAGAAAAAAAATTATTTATTTATTCACGTATTAAAGCTGCCAAAATCTGTTGAGACTCCCAGGGTGTCCCATTCATGAATGTCTCATTCAAGATCCCGAATGAAGCTTAAACTTTAGGTTGAGTGCACTGGGCAGCACGTTGCCTGACAAGGTTCTCAGTGGGATCTAGTTCAGCTACTAGGTAAGCTCAGTTAATACTAGATATTGTGGCAGACATCAAAGTATTCTTTTTTGTATCTTGATGCCTTTAGTTTTGGATTTCAGGAGTATGTGAACTTCAAAGGGCAGTTCTTTTCATCTTTCTTTAGATATCCAGGGGGTGCCCTTTGGTCTCTGCAGAAAAGACCCAACACTACTCAGGCGATGAAAAGCAATGCCAACTGCTAGTCACTGATACAAAGAGTAGAGTAGAGTTGGGAGTAGAGAAGGAACTGTAGATAACCTTAGGAGTGGCTTTGATCCCAGAGAGAAGCTTTCGCTGGAAACTTAAGGACATCTCTGACATAATTCCCACCCCAACAGTGGAAAGCAAGGAAGCTCTGGAGTAGCAAATGAACATGGTGGTTAGGAGGTAAGACTGGAGTCTGAGAATTGGCTGTGCATCCTGGCTCTACCACTTTCTAGAAGAGTTAGCATTGGACAACGCATTTAATTTCTCTGGGCTTCTGTTTGCTTACCAGTAAAAGGGGAAATAGCATAGTATATTCCTCATCAGACAGTAGTGAAAAGAAAAACCTGTGTCAAATACTGAGCACAGTAACTAGCACAGATAAATGTCAACAGCAATTGCTGTGGAAATGAAGCAATTATTAGTAGCAGAATTCTTTATGTAAATTAAGACTAGATTTCTTAAAATATATGTATCTTAAATAAATGTTTTAAAAACAATTAAAAAATAAATACAACTTGCTCGATATGAAAGCCACAAAGTAGCAGCTTTCTATAGAGGGTTTTCCATACCTACTCTACGTACAACATCCTGACTATGGTCGTCAGGTGAGCACTCACAGTCCAGCTATTTGACTGTAACAATGACATGTGAGTTCATGGTGAAGACAACAGAGGGCTTAGCTGCAAATGATGGAATCTACTTTGGAATAAGAACTATATATGGATTATTGTACAGTTAAATCAAGCATGCATACCATTTTTGCCAGGTCTTCTGCTGTATGGAGCTAAATTAAGCCAAAGAAGGGGCATTTTGATAAACATGTGGAACTATCTATTATAGGCTAGGCACACAGTCTATCCTCAAGGACTGCCTTTCAGAAAACTGATTGAAAACCCAGTCAAGACTCTCTTCCCCCTTTGGCCTCTACTCTGACAGCTGCTTACTTCTCTCCTCTCTCCAGAGTAGCATTCTCTGCTCACAGCCTGCAAAGTGGAATATGGCTGCCCACAGCTTCCCAGTGCAAGTTACAGTTCCAGCACAGGAGAGAGGGTTCAAAGTTCCTCAGTTCCTCTTAAATTCCTAGTAAAAGGTTTGACATTTGCTCACCTTGGGTCAAATTCCCACTGCTAAACCGAGCAACTACAGTTTGCTGAAGAGGGCAGAGTTATTTTATACTCACATGGCAGCTGGAAGTCTACCCCATGAGTTGAAAGGGGGCAGTTAAGGGAAACTGCTAGGGTGGGGGTGGCATACCTCATCAACAAGGGTACCTGCGTGGTCAATGTTTATATACCTAACCCTGAATTATACCCCTCATCTTTATAATAAAAACTTTTTAAAAAAAGATAGTCACTGTGATCTAGACAGATCTCTCCAAAAACATTCACAGTAAATACTACAAGATGCTTCTGATTTTCATGCAGTACACAGAGACAAAAACCAAGTTTCCTCTCTGCAGTCTTGGAAATTCGACTTTCATATAACAGGATTGCAGTAAATTCTTGGTCTATCTGTATTTGCTAGATGGATAAGTACCAAATTCTCTTCAACTATATTTATAATCTTCTTTTTCTAAAGTTTTCTGTTGTACCTCTGCAACATATTTCCTTGGGAGTGGCTTTTCTCTTCACCTGCATGCCCCTCAAGCTGCCTTTATCTTTCCTGAGCTCTGTCCCAGCTACGTCTGTGTTCTCCAGATGGCACTGTCTTCTCTTCTACCTTGAGCTCCTAGGGTAAGTTTCTGATTGGACCAGAACTGAAAGTGATGCCTTTCCACTTTCTATTTAACACTCATACGTTGTACAGTTAGCCCACTTCTCATTCCATAACCTGTGTATACTGCAGATGCTTCAAATATATGAAGTAATGACCTCATCTTGAAATCTTCTCAACCACCTTCATGTCAAGTTGAGAGTAAGCACAACAGGGAATATGATGTGGAAGCATGCTCTGTGAGCTTATGACTTTTTGAGACTGACTATTTCTATGCATAGACAAAAGAAACTTAAAAACTGAAAGCAAGGCCAATAAGATGTTTTATACAGGTAGGTTTTTCTGAATATTTTACAAAATATTCCAATCTGAATTTCTATAAGAATGATTGGTTCTTCCCAAGTAGCAGTGATTGACTAGTTGGCAACTAGAATGACAAACTTTCCTTGCTTAGTGCAGGCACCCTCCCGTCTTTGCATTACAGGTCACGCCATCTTTACAATCCTAATGCAGTATGTTACAGTGTCGTCATTGTCTGTTTTCTGTTATCCATTAGAAGACAGAGACATTGTCTTTTCTTCTTTTTATCCCCATCATTTAGAAACATAGGCATCACATAGTAGGAGCTCTATAAATACTTATTTGAAGAAGGAAAAAAAACCAACAACAATTCCAACCACAAAGGGGTTTTGTAAGAAGTAGGATTGCAATTAATAAGAAGATGAAAATAAAGTGAATCCACTGAGTGAAGTTGCATTTGGGACATATTTTAAAATATACTCTCTCAGCCCTGTATGATTTTTGAATATGGGATACTCTTTGACAGATGAAGAGGGCTACTGCTCCAAAACAATGGAGTGACCTGGCTTCTCCCCCCCCCCCCAATAATGTGGCAAGAATATCTCTTTTCACTGCTGGAAACTGTTTACATTTTTCTACTGTGAGGTTAACCTAATCTTGTACCTTGTCATTTTCTCTCTCCTGCAGAGGTAAATCCTCTGTCTGTAAATGTGTACAAGCATAATCCCTTGAGCTATGCAAAGACAGCTTGACAGTTTTGACTGAGTTACATCTATTTAATAGCTCAAGGGGTCACTGACAAAGAAGTAATTAAGAATAAAACAAATTTCACAAGCCAATGGAAATTCTTCCTATAGCATAGTTTGAGAACTAAAAATGTAAGACTTAAATTCAGAGATAAATATTACCGGTAATTAGCTCCTAGGCTCTTTTAAAAAAATATTTTAAAATGAGTTTAAGCCCACTGAATGTAATTAATGTCAGTAAAATCTCAACACCCTTATTTCTAAGTTTTTATGATTTTTTAAAATCTAGCATTAAAAGACTACCAGAAAATGTTAAAGTAAATTTACCTTTAAAGCAGTGAATTTTTTCAATGTATGTGATTGTGGGTCTACAATATTCCAGACACTGCCCTTAGCCTGGGGATTACAAAAATGAATGAGATATGTATGGCCTCTGCTCTCAAGAAGTTTATTGTCTAGGGCAAATGAGCTTGTGATTCAATCTTTATAATAATTATTCAAAATTAAGGAGCCCTGGATTGTATTAGACCTCAGGAGGTTGTTTCTTAGCCCCTAGAAGACCTAATCTAAACTATTCCAGATGTCTGCACATGCTTATTTCTCTTGGTGGGAACTTTAAAAAACATGGTAAATGTTATTTTCCTACCAGTAATATTATATGCCTTTAATAATCAATAAAAACTGGCTGGACTCAGTGGCTCAGCCTGTAATCCCGTGCTTTGGGAGGCCGAGGTGAGTGAATTGCCTGAGTCTGCGGGTTCGAGACCCACCTGGGCAATTTGGCGAGACCTCATCTCTACAATAAATCAAAAATTAGCTGGGCGT
>CAUYQG010301701.1:0-10395 GCA_963574415.1 Tarsius wallacei | reverse complement strand
AGGCTGAGGTGAGTGGATTGCCTGAGCCTGCGGGTTCGAGACCAGCCTGGGCAACTTGGTGAGACCTCATCTCTACAATAAAATAAAAAAAAAATTAGCCGGGCTTGGTAGCGCGCGCCCGTAGTTCCAGCTATTTGGAAGGCTGAGGCGGAAGGATTGCCGGAGCCTAGCAGGTCAAGGTTGCGGTGGCTGGGAACGGCTACTGCACTCCAGTCTGGGAGACAGAGGGAGACTCCAACTCAAAAAAATAAAAAATAAAAATAAATAAAAACATTTTTGGTTGCAAATGACAACATTAAACTCAAACTTACTTAAGAAGAGAACAGATGTAGAGTACCTAATTGAAAGCTTCGTGGTCATCTCAGTTTTAGGCTCATCTGGATCCAGGCACTCAAACACTGTTGCCAGGAATCTTTCTCTCCAACTTTTGGCTTGTCTTTCTTCTATATCAGCATCGTTTTTAGAAAGATGATCCTTGTGTTCAGCAACCCCAGCAGAAAAAGAGCATCTCTTTTCGAACACATCCGGCAAGGGACCCAAGATAGACTTTCAGTGGGTCAGCCTGGGAATATACATCCCTGGACCAGTCATATAGTCAGGGCAATCAAACTTGCCAATTGGCCATGCTTAGGGTATATTCCCATCCTGAAGCCTAGGGTGGGTCAGCCCACCCAAACTTAAAGGAAATTCAGATGCCATCTTTGTCTAGATACTGGGCAGAAAGAAACAATAGATGTCTTCTATGATAGGGATCCCTATTTTTCAGCTATAGAGACAAACTCAGCAAAAAGAAGTGCCTTGGCAAATGTCATACAGCTAGCAGGTGGTATGGCAGGGTTTAATCCAGGTGTCTTTTTCCACAGCCTGTGTTGGGTTCTTTCTCATTCCAGGGTCTCCTCACTCATCCCCCAGATCTTAGCCCGTAATGGGTCTTCTATTTCAGCACTACTCAAAGTGTGGTCCACGGATTACATGGATCTGCAAATTCTTTGCTACTAGTTCACAGTAAGTGCCTAAATTCTAAGTAAGCATTTAGAAACAGTTTATATCTATTGGACATTATCTGGATATTCCCAGTGCTGTGATATGAAAAGATGGACCTGAGATGGATTGTAAATAATTGGAGAAACATTGCCCTAGTTGGTTACGTCTAGAAGGAAAGCATGAGCTGAAGGCCTGCAAAGGAAACTCTGGCGGCTCCACTGACTCCTTCACAGTGAGGCCCAGGTGGGCAGAGCGTTCATCCCACCAGTCAGATGGTGGTTCTGATGATAGGAATTTGCTAGGAACCTCACCCTTAGCATGGGCCACTGCAGCTAATGTGCCTCTCCCACCTATAAGAAAGGCAGGCAGGGAGACTCAGGCCCGAGCAGCTCCAGTGCCCACGGGCTCTTGGTTCTAGTCCAGCTGGATACTGGATGATTCCGCCCAGAGCCTGTAGACACCTGGCACCATCTACCAGGGCCCCACACACCCCATACTTTTACACTGTGCCCTAGAGGGAAGATGATGGCTGACACAGGCCATGCTGAAAAGTCACCCCCAAACCAGACTGTTTATTTTTAAGCTGAGGTGAAAGGTCAGCTCAAGGAGCATGCTGTCACCTCCTGTCTTGTTACTGGGCTTCCTTGGCACCAGGGATATGGCATTGCTCCTACCCTTGCTTCTCCCTTGGTGGGATACTACCTGATGCCAGGGTCATGGGTCAACAGAACAGTTGTGGACATGAGCATTTCCCAAAGCCCAGATGACTCAGCGTGGCAAGTATGACCCGGAGGAGAGGCCCCGCAGCCAGTTCAGTCCTTTGTTGAGGGGTTGATAATCCCTCCATGCTGATCTCACTTGCCTGTTTTATCGTGCCCAGTGCAGTGAAAAAGCCCTGATGCTGAGGGTTACAAGTCCAGTTCTGCTATTTTGCTGAGTAACTTTGGGCTGTTCATACAACTTTCCTGTATTTCAATGTCTGCATCTGCGAGAGGATGGAACATCCACCTCACAGGCTGATTTTGAGGGTGGACTGAGATGATGTTGTAAGACAGCTCGTTTGCACAGGCCCTGAGAGCATGGGTTTGGGTATGAGGATGTTCCTTCCCCTCTTTCAGGAAGCTGGGAAGCTGGCAAGAACTCTGGCTTGGTTCATGCTCAGGCTCAGTCTCTTCCAGCTGTGTGACTGTGGGTAGGTTTCTTAGCTTCTCTGAGCCTTGATGATCTCATCTATAAAGGACACCTGGTAAAGTTGGTTGCGAGGAGTATTTACTCCAAATCTACAGAAGAGCATGGCACACCATAGAGGCTCACTGCTATTTGCTCACGAATTTAACACACATTTATTATGAATGCTAGAAACTAGGTTGACTCGGTCCAGACATTGAGGCTACTATGGTGTGTAAAGACAGGTCCCGTTCCTCCTCTAGGAGTTTAGTAAGGAAATGAATTGTAAGGGAAACAGACAAGCATACAGATGATCAAATTACAACTGTGGCACGTATACAAAGGTGAGGGACAAAGTGCTAAGTGAAGATGGGGACAAGATAATTTGACCAACTTAGGAAAATCAGGGAGGACTTCCCTGAGGAAGTGATTATTGAACCAAGATCTGAAGCATGAATGGGAAGAGCATTCTAGATAAGGAACAACATGTGCCTAGCCCTGGGATGGGTGACTCCCAGTTAGTTAAAGGGACTGAAAAGAGGCCAGAGAGTGAGAGGGCATGGGATAAGGGAGGTGCTGGAAAAGAGAGGACAGGCCAGATCTTGCAGGCCTTTGTAGGCCATGCTATGGATTTTAGCAATCATATATTTTTTTTTTGAGTTGGAGTCTCACTCTGTCACCCAGACTGGAATGCAGTGGCCGCTCCTGGCCACTGCAGCCTTGACCTGCTGGGCTCCAGCGATCCTTCTGCCTCAGCCTTCCAAGTAGCTGGAACTACAGGCGCGTGCTACCACACCTGGCTAATTTTTTTTGATTTATTGTAGAGATGAGGTCTCACCAAGTTGCCCAGGTGGGTCTCGAACTGCGGGCTCGGGCAATCCGCTCACCTCAGCCTCCCAAAGCACGGGATTACAGGCTGAGCCACTGAGTCCGGCTAGCAATCTTTTTTATTTTATTTTATTTTATTTTAATTTTATTTATTTTATTTTATTTTTGAGTTGGAGTCTCACTCCGTCGCCCAGACTGGAGTGAGGTGGCCGCTCCCGGCCACCGCAGCCTTAACCTGCTGGGCTCCGGCGATCCTTCTGCCTCAGCCTTCCAAGTAGCTGGAACTACAGGCGTGCGCTACCACGCCTGGCTAATTTTTTTTTTTTTTGATTTATTGTAGAGATGAGGTCTCATCAAGTTGCCCAGGCAGGTCTCGAACCCGCGGGCTCAGGCAATCCACTCACCTCAGCCTCCCAAGGCATGGGATTACAGGCTGAGCCACCGAGCCCGGCTAGCAATCATATTTTAAATGGAGGTGGGGATTACGTGAGCATACTTGCTTTTCAGATAGATCCCTCTGGTTGCAGCATGGAGGTGAGGTGTGGGCACCAACATGATGTAGTTGGCTTTTAGGACAACATTGCTATGGTGAAGGAGAGTGATGAAGGAGTTTGGGGCCAAGGAGGTGATGGTGGAGATGGAGAGGAGAGGACGGTAGTAATGGGAGGTGAAATGGATGGCGCATTGTGCAGCCTTGCCTAAGTATATCAAGAACAATTCCTTGGCAAGTCCTATAATCCCAGCACTTTGGAAGGCCGAGGTGGAAGACCTAAGAGTTTGAGACCAGCCTGGGCAATGTAGCAAGATCTCATCTCTACAAGAAATAAAAAAAATTAGCCAGGTGTGGTGGCATGTGCCTGTAGTCCCAGCTATTCAGTAGGCTGAGGTAGAAGGATTGCCTGAGCCCAGGAGATTAAGGTTGCGGTGACCTGTGATAGTGCCACTGCACTCCAGCCTGGGTGACAGCGTGAGACCCTGACTCACAAAAACAAAACAAAGCAAAACAAAAAAACAACTCCTGGCCCCTGGCTTGCACTAGTGCTTGAATGGCGGTGAGAGGAGACCATGAGTCTGGTTTTGGAGACTGAATTTGAGATGTTTCTGAGATATCTAAGAGGCAGTTACTGTTTCATATCAGATTTAGTGAGAGGCAGCCTGCTGGTACCTTTATCAAGAGTGTTTTTAGCAATGGAGCAAGAAAGAAGTTTGTAAAGGGGCACAAGGAGCCGGGCTCGGTGGCTCAGCCTGTAATCCCGCGCTTTGGGAGGCTGAGGTGAGTGAATTGCCTGAGCCCATGGGTTCGAGACCCACCTGGGCAACTTGGCAAGACCTCATCTCCACAATAAATCAAAAAATTAGCCGGGCGTCGTAGCGCATGCCTGTAATTCCGGCTACTCAGAAGGCTGAGGTGGAAGGATCGCAAGCCCAGCAGGTCGAGCCTGCGGTGGCTGGGAGCAGCCACTGCACTCCAGTCTGGGCGACAAAGTGAGACTTCAACTCAAAAAAAAAAAAGGGGCACAAGGACACTTATGGGGTGATGGAGATGGTCATGACCTGAACTGTGGAGGAGATTTTCCAGGTATATACACATGACAAATTAATCAAGAATATGTGTAGTTTATTGTATGTCAGTTTTGCCTCCCTGGAGCTGTCAGAAAAGGTAAGTTGGAGGTAAGGACAAGGGAATAGAGGGCAGACAGCCCCTTGGAGGAGGTCGGCAGTGGAGGTGAAAAACAGACAGAGACCAGTTGCTGGTGGGTTGGGGAATGGGAATAAGAGGTCGATGGAATTGGCATTTGTTTTTCTGTTGTTTTTTTGTTTGTTTGTTTGAGTTGGGTCTCACTCTGTCACCCAGGCTGGAGTGCAGTGGCACAATCACAATAATCATGGCTCACGGGAGCCTCGACCTCCTGGGCTCAGGTGATTCTTCCACCTCAGCATCTCAAGTAGCTGGGGCTAATTTTTTATTTTTATTTTTTTAAGTGTAGAGATGAGGTTTTGCTATGTTGCCCAGGCTGGTCTTGAGCTCCTGAGCTCCAACAGTCCACCCACCTTGTCCTCCCAAAGTGCTGGGATTATAGGTGTGAGCCACCCTGCCCAGTAGCATTTGTTTTTCATTAAGGTGATTTGACCATGTATAAATGCTAACAGGAGGAATCTATTGAGAGGTAGAAGTGGAAATCCAAGAGAAAGAAAGGATAATAAGAAATATAAGATTCCTGGGAAAAGGGGAAGGAAGGCTGCCAAAATCCAAGTGGCAGGTTGGCCTTAGAGGAGAATAACAGCATCCAGGTTGAAACAGAAAGGAAAGAAAAGAGAGTGGGTGTAGGGTTGTGCGCGTGTGTGTGCATGTGTGGACATGTGTGTGTTAATGGGAGAAGGAATGATAACTTCCTTCTCTGTCTAGTGGAAGTGAAGTCGTTGTTAAGGGTAAGGGCAGAGAGATAGGCTTGGGGAGAGCGGTGAAGCTTTAAAGTGGTGTCTGGAGAGGGTTGATGACTGAGTAGTGTCCAAGGCCCATTCAAAATGAGTGTCCCAGTGTTACAGGGAAGCCCTCTGCCTGGGGTGAGACAGTCTCGGCTATATTTGGCCTACTGGGCACAAGCATGGAGGAAGTGGATAGGGAGGGTTTTGCTTGACCAGTGAGATGAAAAGACATCAGGCTGAAGAGCTCATGGCATTGGCAAGACTGTTTTCAAGATGCTGGACCTGGACCGTAGTAAGGAAGGACGTGAGGAAGAAGAGGGTGATGGGTTGACAGAAAGCAGAGGGGCAATGGCCAGAGGGGCCAGTGCCGTCAGAGACTAGCGGGAGTGGAATTTGCACAGCAGGTGAGTGGGAAGAGGAGAGGCCATGGACAGCCAGACAATGTGTGAGTTGCAGTTTTAGAGCTGGAGCAATTCTGGCTGTTGACAGGGTCCACTGCTGTGGAAGATGATTAGTGACTAAATGGGGAATGAATGAATCTACTTATGAGATCACCTGAGCCATTTTATTTCTCCAATTAGCTGAACAGCCTGTCTGTTTTTCACCCTTTGGTTCATAACCTTGTCCCAAACCACCACTCACCCTGACTTCCTCAGTCTTCTTTCATGTTTCAGCTCAAATGTCCCTTTTACTAAGGAGATTTCTCTGAATGCTATACAGGGAGGGGTCCTTGTGAGAACTAAGCCTCTTCTGAGGTAGGGACTCCTGCACTGTAAACACCCACCATCACACCTCTTACTCGTGTTCTCCTCATCTGGGTTTCTGTATGTTCCAAATCCTGGTAGGAACCCCATGGCAGACACTTGCTATAATTATTAGTAGTAGTCACAAGTGACAGTTCACATCCACTGAGTGCTCACCATGTGCCTGGCTCTGTGCTTTCTTTCTTTTTTTTTTTGAGTTGGAGTCTCACTATTGTCACCCAGACTAGAGTGCAGTGGTCGCTCCCAGCCACCGCAGCCTCAACCTGCTGGGCTGTGGCGATCCTTCCGCCCAAGCCTTCCAAGTAGCTGGAACTACAGGTGTGCGCTACCACGCCCGGCTAATTTTTTGATTTATTGTAGAAATGAGGTCTCGCCAAGTTGCCCAGGCGGGTCTCAAATCTGCGGGCTCAGGCAATCCATTTACCTCAGCCTCCCAAAGCGCAGGATTACAGGCTGAGCCACCGAGCCCGGCTTGGCTCTTTTTCAGATGAAAAAGTTAAGACTACAAGAGGATAAGTGACTTGCCCAGAGTCGTATGACCAAGGAGTAATTTTGCTCATCTTTGTATCCTAATCCCAGAACAGGGAGACATGATGAATGAACCACCCGGTCATGCTGTCTGGTTCTCAACTCCTCACCCTACTCAAGTTCAGCTGCCTGAGTCACACCCAACTCTCAGCAGCAGGGTGCTCTTGGTCCTCAATATCCACAGAATCAGACATAGACGGGGCTCTGTCAGATGAGCTAGTCCAGCTGCTCTGTTCATGCGTGAAGCCGCTTTTGTGGACTACATGTTTGTGTCCCCCTTAAATTCATTTGAAGCCATAACTCCTAATGTGAGGTATTTGGAAATGGAGTCTTTGGGAGCTAATTAGGGTTAGATGAGATAATAAGAGTGGGGACATCGTGATGGGACTGGTGCCCTTATAAGGAGAAACACCAGAGAGTTTGCTCTGTCTCTTTAAGCTCACATACTAGGGAAGGCTAAGTGAGGACATAGCCAGAAGGTGGCTGTTTGCAAGCCTGGAAGGGAGCCCTTATCAGAAACAGAATTATTTGGCACCTTGATCTTGGACTTTGCAGTCTTCAAAACTGTGAGAGATAGAGCAACCCCTTTGGGTCCCCTCCCACTGTGAGAGCTTTTCTGTCCTCTCAATAAATCCTGCCTAAAAAAACCCCAAAACTGTGAGAAGTAAGTTTCTGTTGTTTAAGTCAGCCAGGCTGTGGTATTGTGTTATGACTGCACACTAACTTAGTCCCTCTTCCATATTTCCTCAAAGGACTAGTACCTCTTTTCCTCCAATGATGGGGAGCTGGCAACTCCCCTGAGGCAGCTTGTCCATGTTGGAAGAGCTCTGCCTGTCAGCAAGTTCTTCCCGCTTTGGGACAGAAATCTGCTCACTGAGGCTTCCACACAACAATCCCAGCCCTGTCTTCTGGATCTGCACAGAACAAGGTTGTTCTCTCTTCCCTGACGTCCCTTCACGTGTTTTCAAGCAGAGATTGTGACCACCCACTCACTTTAGGCTCCACGAAGACAGAAACCATATCTATTTGGTTTATTTCCACGTTCCCAATACCTTGACAACTTGATACTTGAACAGTTGCCCCAAAGGTGAAGTCTTATTCCTATCTGTTGGTTGAATGAACATAACTACTTTTCTCCAGGTTAAATAAAGAGACAAGTTGGGGCGAGCTAGAACTTGCACCCAGATCCTGTGGCTGAAATGCCTTCACTCTTCCACTGTAGGACCCACTGCCTCCCACTGTTAAGACTGGTATCTCAGGTATTCTCTTGTTTACTCTTCACCTCTGAGGTGGAGGTATGTGGTAGGTATCATTTACCAATAAGGAGACTGAGGCTCAAAGAAGTTGCTGCCTGCCTTAGGCCACACGGAATTCTTTTGATTATATTTCCAAGGATTTGGTTTTAAGCCTTTTCTCTATTTTCCCTTCCCACCATATTTCTGTGCACATTTTTCAGAAATAGAATTTTGGTCCTCTAAAAGAATGAAGTTTTGATTCTTATAGCTTGATAAATTGTCAAATATTCCTCCTACATCGTCCCTTTTCTGGAACTTCTCTGCCTTCTTTTTCTTTCCATGATTATACAGAATCCACACTAAAGGACAATGAATATTGTAAAAAACAAAAAAAGGAAAAGGAAAGCTGACACTTTTTAATGTTCACTGATGCTACCCCAAAGATGCTCCGTGTTGTTCAAAGGAGGTTAATTGAGAACAGGAGGAGTGGTAAGGAGGTGGTCCAGGTTTCAGGATCAGAGCTCTAGAATGCTGTAGAGCAAACAGGTTGTACACTTCAGCTTCAACACTGCTGCACCGTGCAGCCTAGGGCAGGCAGCCACTTCTTTGAGCCTCAGTCTCCTTATTGGTAAATGACACCTACCACATACCTCCACCACACAGGTGAAGAGTAAACAAGAGAATACCTGAGACACTGCTTTTAGCAGTGGGAGGCAGTGGGTCCTACGGTGAAAGAGTGAAGGCATTTCAGCCAGAGGAGGTAGGTGCAAGTCCTAGCTCACCCCCGACTTGTCTCTTTGGATGAGTAACTTTACTTCGAGTCTCATATTCCTTATCTGCAAAAATGGAGATGATGATACATTTCTCATAAGATGGTTGGGAGAATTTAGTGAATAGGTGACATAAAAGTCCCCAGCACGGTGATGGATCCCCTGGCAGATATTTGAACTTTGTCTCTTCACATGTGTCATGAGCTCCTGAGTCTCTCTTTCAATGAGTCATTTGGAAGGAAAAGCTGATTACTTTAAATAGACGCATAGCAACATCACTGAGGACAAATCCCCATAGAGGATTGTCGGAAAAAAGGCCTGTGTGCTTTAAAGCATGAAGCCAGTCTCCAGGTGTGATTTGAGTCCCCTGTTTAAAACGCCTCCCTCCCTCCTCATCCTTCTCCTCCTCTCCTTCTTCTTCTCTCTCCTCCTCCTCCTCCTGTTTTTCGTTCATTTTTTAATTTTAATTTTAATTTTTTTGAGTTGGAGTCTCACTCTTGTCACCCAGGCTGGAGTGTAGAGGCACGCTCAAGGCCACCGCAGCCTCGACCTGTCAGGCAATCCTTCCACCCCAGCCTTCTACGGAGCTGGAACTGCAGGGCTCAGTGGCTCAGCCTGTAATCCCACGCTTTGGGAGGCTGAGGTGAGTGGATTGCCAGAGCCCGCGGGTTGGAGACCCGCCTGGGCAACTTGGTGAGACCTCATCTCTACAATAAATCAAAAACTAGCCGGGAGTGGTAGCGCGCGCCTGTAGTTCCAGC
The DNA here is from genome assembly GCA_963574415.1 of Tarsius wallacei. NCBI lineage: Eukaryota > Metazoa > Chordata > Mammalia > Primates > Tarsiidae > Tarsius > Tarsius wallacei. Next base: position 931 of record CAUYQG010301701.1, on the reverse strand, counting down.
TACTTGGAAGGCTGAGGCGGAAGGATCGCCGGAGCCCAGCAGGTAGAGGCTGTGGTGGCTGGGAGCGGCCATTGCACTCCAGTCTGGGCGACAGAGTGAGACTCCAACTCAAAAAAACAAACAAAAAAAGTAGCTGGAACTACAGACGCACGCCACCGTGCCCAGCTAGTTTCTTTGTGATTTGTTCTAGAGATGAGATCTCACCAAGTTGCCCAGACTGGTCTCGAACCTCCGGGCTCAGGCAATCCTCAGGATTGCCTGCTGGGATTATAGGCTAAGCCACCGCACCTGGTTCTGTTTCTCCTTCATAGTGATGTTTTTCTGTACCTACTGAACTTACTGCTGAACAGCACTTAGAAATGATGCCTAGTACCTGGTACACATAGATACTTAAGCATTTATTGAGTGATTAAATAAATATTATAGAATAAAACTAGTATTTTTTTTTAGTTGGAATCTCACTCTGTCACTCAGGCTGGAGGGCAGTGGCATGCTCCCGGCCACCACAGCCTTGACCTGCTGGGCTCAGGCGATCCTTCCGCCTCAGCCTTCCAAGTATCTGGAACTACAGGCACATGCCACCATGCCTGGCTAATTTTTTGATTTATTGTAGAGATGAGGTCTGACCAAATTGCCTAGGCTGGTCTCGAACCCGCAGGCTCAGGCAATTCTCACACCTCGGCCTCCCAAAGTGCTGGAATTATAGGCGTGAACCCCCACACCGGCCATAAACTAGTATTTTTTTAAACTAATGGAACTGTCCATCCTACATTTGTGAACATTTACAAATTACAAAATAAATACATGTTGATTCTAAAAAAATAGTTAGAAAATATGGTTGATCAAAAAGAAATAGAATTTTGGTCCTCTAAAAGAATGAAGTTTTGATTCTTATAGCTTGATAAATTGTCAAATATTCCTCCTACATCGT
>CAUYQG010301698.1:0-13146 GCA_963574415.1 Tarsius wallacei | reverse complement strand
ATTTTCCTAATTTTTAAAACTAAATTAATTTTTGTCTCAACAATATTGTGGTTGGTGGGCTAAATGGGTTAAAACATTTAAATTTTCTGTTTTTTCTGTTTTTTGTTTGCACTAAGTTGGTTTTGCTTTTTTTTTTTTTTTTTTTTTGAGTCGAAGTTTTACTCTGTTCCCCAGGCTGGAGTGCAGTGTCATGCTCACAGCCACCGCAGTCTTGACCTGCTGGGCTCAGGCGATCCTTCCGCCTCAGACTTCCAAGTAGCTGGAATTACAGGTGGGCACCACCATGCTCAGCTTATTTTTTGATATATTGTAGAGACAAGGTCTCACCAAGTTGCCCAGGCTGGTCTCGAACCCCTGAGCTCAGGCAATCCTCTCACCTCAGCCTCCCAAAGTGCTGGGATTACAGGCTTGAGCCACTGTGCCCGGCCAGGTATTGCATTTTATTTATTTATTTATTTTTTTTAAGGTAAAGGAAACACCTAGTGATAAGGTTCAAAGATGGTTATAAGCTTGACATATTCTAGAAACAGAGAGAATGGTAGGAAAATGGTAGGATGTTCACTTACCTGCATTGTTTACATCATTTCTCCCATGAGGGTGCCCTTATTTTCCCATCCTGCCCTTGTATCTGAACCTTTCTATGAGTCTATCTGGTAGCCATCTTTTAGTGCCAAGTTGCTGGCAAGTATCCTCCAGGAAACTGCTCCTGGTCATTTCTACACATAAGCTCTGTATTAGAAAACAACCTGTATTAGAAAACAGTCTAGAGTCTAGACTTCAGACCTGGGATGGAGTCCCATCTTTGCCGCTTATAAACTATGCTACCTGGACAAGTCACTTAATTTTCTGATCCACAACTTCTATATAAACATAGAAATTATGAAAATTATCTTAGAGTCTTATCTTCAGGGTAAAATCAAATGAGCTAATGTGGAAATGATGTGTCTTTAAATGTTATTTACTGCTATCACTAATAACTATAGCATTCAATCAAGTGACCTTTTCTGAACATCTTGTATCTTGATGACATTTTTACTTAATTTTCTTACAAATATTTCATGCTTTCTTAGTTAAATGTGTCTTCTTTGATGGAAGAAACTGGTTGTACTTCTTTATGCAACCCCAAAGTCCCTAAATTAAAGGCATTTTTGCTGAATAAACAAATAAACAATAGTTTAAGAATTCAGAGGTAAAATTAATGCCACTTTATCCTTTAAGAAAGTTAATCTCTTATTCAGTTGTAATTTAATTAAGCTAAATTATTGAAGCTCTTATATTCTGGAGTCTAAATACCCATTTTGCTGGATAAGAAGAAAAAGATAGGAACATAAAGTAAGAAGTACGGAAAAAAGAAAAGTGAGAAATAACAGAGTGACTTTCTTCTGGAAAGTGTCTGTGATTCCCTTGCTATTAAGAAAGAACCTCTTAGGCAGAAAGGACAGAAAAAAAGATAAAGAACAATTGCTAAGTGTTCTCAGCTTGAAACAAAATGTTTCATTATGGAGTAAGTAACCACTGTATCCTCACCTGATTCTAGGTTGGTGCCAAGAGGACATTGGAAAGCTTTTTTCATGGTTCCTTCTACCTTGCTGCTGATCCTAGTAGTTTTATACTTGCTATGTTGAAAGACAATGGTTGTCTGCCCCCATATTCCTGCCTAACTGTTGAGAGCATAAGTGGTGCAAAGTTGAAACTTGAGAAGGTGTGTTCCCTCCGAGCAAACAGGAGGAAAAAAGTTTCTTAACCAGGTGATGACCTTTGTTTGCAAGTGGGTGATGTGGCCAAGAGTTGAGTGCAATTTTAATAACTAAGGTATTTGAGGCCCTGATGCTAGTGCTTTGTATCTGAGATAATGCAGATAGTCAGTTCCTACTATCTTCCCTTCTTGGCCATTGGACCCAGAAGCTTTACCAGCCACCCACCTTTAGTCAACAAACCTTTAGTCAACAAACCTTCCTAAGCACTTGCTAGAACCTAGGAATTATGACTGGTCCTCTGTGGAAAGGAATACACAGGAAAAGAAGTATGACACAGACTGTAATAGTGGTGAGTAAATATATACACCTCACCAGTCTCTGTCACTCAGTCAGTCTCCTGTCACTCAGCCAGTCCCCTTCACATGTCAGCCCTAGGCACTGTTCAGAGGCATGATTCCAGAAAATCACGTGCCAAGAACTCCTGGTAACAGCCAGTATCGACTGATTTAGTCTCCAAAAGAATATTACTTTTCTGTCCCCATTGCCTACCTCCTGCCCACAGTGGGAATAATTGACTATTGATTAGAGTTTCATGTGTTTGTTTTTCCTAATTATAATGGTACAATGTTTGTCCCACTGATTTTTCTTCCCACTGCTCTGCCAGGAATCTTTGCTGTGTTATAAGTCAGATGAAACTCTCTCATTTTTTCTGACAGGCAAAGATAAGGCTCACTCCTTAAGCAGCATCCCACAAACGGTCACATAATGAACAAGTCTAAAATACTTGCAAGCAATGTAGCAAGTATAAAAATACTATGATCAGCAGCAAGGTAGAAGGAACTCTTTGAAAAAAGCTTTCCAATGTTCTCTTGGCCCAGACCTAGAATCAGGTGAGGATACAGTAGTTACTTACTCCATAATGAAACATTTTGTTTCAAGCTGAGTACACTTGGCAGTTGTCCTCAAATCTTTTTTTCTGTCCTTTCTGCCTGAGAGGATATACATTGTGCTTTCTCAATAGCAAGGGAATCACAGACACTTTGCAAAAATATGAAGTAAATATGAAGATCCTGAAGTATTTGTAACTGAGCTCTAGAAGAGTTAAAATGTCCAACATGAAACTTACTAATAAAAGATCTCATAAAGTAATTTGATATATTCTGTAGATGATCATATATAAAATACTAATGGTCATGGGAATCTCCATTCAAAAAAAAAAAAGAATAAGAATAATATCATCGGGCTGGGTGCAATGGCTCATGCCTGTAATCCTAGTACTTTGGGAGGTCAAATCAGGAGGATTGCTTGATACCAGGAGTTCGAAACCAGCCTGGGCAACACAATGAGACTTTATCCCTACCAAAAAAAAAAAAATAGCTGGATGTGGCGATGCACACCTGTAGTCCCAGCTACTCCGAAGGCTGAGGCAGGAGGATCACTTGAGCCCAGGAGGTCAAGGCTGCAGTGAATTATCATTGTGCCACTGTACTCCAGACTGGATGACAGAACGAGACCCTGTCTCTAAAAAAAAAAACCAACAAGAAGAAGAAGTAAAACTGATGAGCATTGTAACTGAATGCCAGAGACTCAACTTTGAACCTACACCCTAGACTTAAATAATTAAAAAGTAAATATTAAATGAAATAGAAAAATAAAACAACTTTCTCTTGGGCATGTTTAGGAACCATTAGCTATGGATCCTCTAAGGCTGTAAATCCTTGACTACAGCAGAAAAATGACTGAAGGTGAGAGGGGACAGGTAAAAGCTTTAGTTCAGTTTTTGCTTTTCTGGTGCCAGTGACTAGCATGCATTGCCCACCACATAGTAGACCCTCAGTGCATATTTGTTGAAGGGATAAATATGAAGGCTCAGTTTTGTTTCCAATACTCTAGAAAAAGAGGGAGGAATGTAGCTCACAAGGGTCAAATGTTTAGTTATTTTGGGAAAAGCAATTACCCAGAATTAATCTATACTGTACTAACACTCTATTTAATTAGAATCTAATAAATAGGGGTCAGTTTGAAAATTACATTAGTGATCAGAAAGCACACAAAATGTCTTCACTTTAATTCCTCAGAAAATTAAAAATCGAGCTACCATATGACCCACTTCTTGGTACATATATCCCAAGGAGTTGAAAGCAGGGTCTCAACAAAATACTTGTAAGCCCATGTTCATGGCCATGTTCATTTTATAATACAGCTGCATTGTAATAGCCAAGAGGTGACAGCAACCCAGGGGTCCATTGATGGATGAATGGATAAACAGATGATACACACAAGGTAATAGTATTCAGCCTTAAAAAGGAAGGAAATCCTGCCACATGCTACAAATGGATGAACTCTGAGGCATTACACTAAGCTAGTCACAAAAAGACAAGTATTGTGTGATTCCACTTAGATAAGGTGTCTAAAGTAAAGTTCGTAGAAAGTAGGATAGTGGCTAGCAGGGGTTTAGAGGAGGGGGAAAAGGATAATTGTTTAATAGGTATGGAGTTTAAGTTTTGGGAGATGAAAATGTTCTGGAGATCTGTGACAAAACAATGTGTATATACTCAACATTACTGACCAGTCTACCTAAAAATGGTTAAGACGGTAAATTTTATCTTACTTGTCTTTTGCCACATTTTTTTAAAAAGGTCTTCACATAAGATAGTTTTGTCCATATTCAAGTTTCTTTTCAGTATTTTAGGTGTTCAGTGCTTAAATCACAAGTTTTGTGATTTGAACATATTTTTTTCTTCATAATCTTTTAGATGATTGATATTGGCTTTTTATTCTGCTCCAATGTCTTGTAATGTAAAGAGGAATATTCTGTTTAATTGAGAGAGAAACCTAGTGTATTCTTTTTGACAGAGCAACATTCTGGAGTATATGCAGGGAACAGTTCACAGTCTACTTTGGATCACCTTGTAGTTCATGAATAATCAGCAACTGTCTTTCCTTTTTGTGTTTCAGTGAAAGGTGCTGTTTTTTCTACTGAAGGCAAGGAATGGCCTAATGCTTGTTGCATATAAGAAAAGGAATGCTACAACTGCTCAAATTGTCACATTTATTGTATAAGGCAAGGCCTAAAGTACCTTTAGTCTGGCATGTTAAATTATAATATGAAAGATGATGTAAACTGTGTGATTTTTTTCCCCCATATGTCAGAAGAGGCCACAAGAAAACTAATACTAGCACACAAATACATCTCTTTGGATTTCCTGTTATATATTTTGTCTTATTGAAAAGAGCATAACGTGTATTAGTTCGATTATTCATGATGCCTACTAGACAGTGCTGTCTATAGATTCCAGAAGAATGTTGTGTAGTAACCATGTACCCAGTCTTTAAGTCTTGTGTCAAATTCCATCTTTTTAGAAGGCCTTTCCTAATAATACATTTTCACCCCAAACAACAAACTACCTCCACAAACACATGACTCCTAACCTGTGTGCTTCCTTGCACTAGTTTGTACCTTTCTCATGAAAACAGTCTATTAATGATGGTACTTATGCCATAATATAAACACCCTTGGGCTTGGGGCTATCTTACCCTTACCCTTGGTGTTCTCTGAAGCACTTCCCACTGGCACAGATGACAAGTGTTTGGTAAATACTTGTTGGATTGAATAGAACTGACTGTTTACATATACACTAAATTAACTGTCCTAGTTATTCTCAGTCATATGAAAGATAGGCAGATCCACTGTTACTGCATCCTGTTGCCTAACCTAGGGAGGCAGATTGCAGCTACTTTTTTTGCTTGTTGACTGTTCAGGAGTTTTTGTTTGTGTTGAATAGAAGTCAAACCCGCTGAACTTTTGGCACATGGAAAGTTGTTTACAGCTTCTCTTTTTCATTGGTGCTATTGTTCAGTGGGACCTGCCTGAGGAATGTACTGTTCACCAAACTGTTTAAACTAAGCACGAGTTTCTTCAGTGGCACGCCTATCAGCTGACCCATATACCACTTGTACCCAAGTAAAGCAGTTGTCTACAAACTTGAAATACCTTTACTGTGAATACAGTATGTATGATATAGGTATCTTACCATATTATTTAAAAGTTTAACAACAACTAATAGACTGTCTGGACCCTGAAATATATAAACAAGGAACTATGAAATGTGATTGGATGGGTTTTAAAAAAAAACTTTTGAAAAGAGACCCTGGTCTTATTATTCTAGGGAAATTTGCAACCATTCTGTAGAGATAGGAAGAATACACTCATCCATTAGCATTACTTATTCATTAGAGACATATCATTTTAAAGTTAAACATACTACATAATGAAATTATAGTATAAATTAATTCCTTAGCACTTTCAGGGAGTTAATTTTAATTTAGTTGATCTTATATCTCTCAAAAGAATCACATGTAGGAAGGCCACTTGTTATCAGGAATCTTTTTACCTTTCAGAGTATGTTTTTGTTTACCTTTTCATAAAAATTATTTATGAGAATTGGGTAGTTTGATGTTTAGTAATGCCGTTTTAATAGTGAAAATTTTATTGCTAGAGGTAACACTGAAATGAAATTATCTCATCCTTACTACAAAGGTTTCCAAGGAAACTGCTAGAGCATTAGTAATCTCTCTTTGGGTGGCCAGTATGTTGTTGTAAAGTAAGGGAACATCTTATTAAAAGTTGTTTGGTCTGGGTAAGATAATGATACCATTATCACATTGTGAAGCTTCTCACGAGCATATACTCTCATCATTATGTAATATTTTTAAGTCACATGAGTTCTATAAAAATAATACTTGCTTCTTGTAAGTAATTAAAATAATACCAAAAATGGCAAAAAATAAAAATCACTCAGTGGCCCAATGTATTGACATTTTTCTGAACATCGTTTTAGAAAACTGCACAGAAATGTAAGTGTATTTTTACATATAATAAATATTCATACATGCTATTCTATTACTAACCTTATTTAAATAATGTCATGAACTTCTTTCTGTGTCAATAAACATTAATTTGTATAACACTATTGTAGTGATTATAACAGTATTCCTTTATCTTTTATAAATTACTTGATTCTTTCTTGATGAACATTTAGATTGCTTTCAGTTTGGGAATATTACCTATTTTCACATTTCAGTGGCCAGAAAGTTCCAGAAAGGTTGATGGGATGGCTATTTCACCACCTTTTAGTCATATGACAATATTTGAGTCTACACAGTTTATTAGATGACTGTTTCACAGTACACACATACACACACATACACAGCAGGGACGCTTGGGTGACACACCTGTAATCCTCGCTCCCACCACTTGGCACCTCCCGCCAGTAGACCAACCCTTACTCCAATTGCAGCTCAACTCACTGACCTGAGGGGCTCTCGGATTCCCAGTGTTCTCTCTACCTCCTTTCTTTCCCCTCTAGAAGATTGTGCAGATGCTGAAGTTTTCCTGTTATACTTCCACGTTCACAGGTCTTGCGTTGGTTTGTTCTCTTTTAATAAGTCCTCTCTCATACAAATGCTTGTTCCAAATTTCCTTGATCTTTTTATTCCTTCTTTTCCTTTTTTTAAATATTTAAGCAATTGCTATGGAGGTCCACATAGTTTGTGTCCCACTAATCTAATAATAATTTGTTTGAAATCTATTAAAAGTAGACTCAATATCCTCTGTGATATTTTGCAGAGGTTGCATTGCATTTTAAACTTTTGAAACTAACAAATAAAAATTGGGATATTTATGGGGTCTGGCTTTTTTTATGGTTGCTCCTTTTCTCTTCTGACTCTTACCCAGTGACTTTCTTTCCTTACCTCTCCTCTTTCCCGTTCTCTTCTCTTTCCTTCCATTTCCCTAACTACTTTGTCTTCCCTGTTGACTTTCTATGGCTTGCTGAAATATCTACTATATATAAGATAAAAAGAATATATAAATCCTATAATGAGATTAAACAGCCTTAAAATATAAAGTCATTTTTGTAACTCTTTAATATGGACTGAATCCCAAAAGTCTGTTGAATTAGGCCCTGAAACATCTAAATATAAGGAACAGTCAACACTTGATATGTTGTATATCTGGTTACTTATATGTTCCCCACTGCTTCCTCCTCACACTGCTAAAACAAGACAAGTTCTGCAAAGGTGAGGATTTGTTTTGATGTATCCCTGTTCTTGGCAAATGTAGTTACTATTTGTTCAATGAATGCATTGATTATAGGGAAATATAATTTTATTGCTCTTTTTAAAAATGGGTATTTTGTTTTCATGCGCTTATTGCAACTATATTGTTTTCTGTTTTGGGTTTGTTTTTTTTTTTTTCCATTTCAAGTGAATGGTATTTCAAAACTTTCATGAGTTTTATTTGTTGCGCTCGGCTAACCTTGGAATTCCATCACCACTTATATCACTGTTTTTTTATCACAAAGTACATTCTGCATTCTAAACACTGCCTTGAAAGTAAACTTTTGAGACACAAACTGTAAGAGTTGGACCTCTTTAAAATAGTGTTAAGAATTAGCATAGATGCCTTTTTTGTGCTTCTTAAGGAGACAGTTCATCAATTTCCATAACATTGTTAAAATTTCCACCTGAATTTTCCTCTCACTGGAGTTTGTGCTTTCTCTAACTAGTAACTGTACCTTGTGTTATAACTTGCAAAAAATTTCTGATTTGCAAATGTAAGTTTTTTCATGTATTCAACAATAAACCTATAATTTTTTCTGGAAAAGACGATGACTGTCACACTTAGAAGGATGCCCTACGTTTAGACCTGACGTTTAGTTTAAACAGGAATCTGGGAATGCTTCTGTGTGTTTCTACCTAGCTGCTATTTTCTTCCTCTTTGTCTCTCAATGAGAGTGTCCACTCAGTCATCTCCATACCTCAAATGAGGTCTTGTTGTTGTAGGGGGAGAAATTCAGTTTATTGTCTTACACTTTTATGTATTTTCTGTTTCCTTGAAGCAGGTGATATTGAGTGAGTAGAACCAAATGATTGTTTTTGATTACTTGGGAAAGCTATCTTGTATTCCTCTCTTTTTGTCTATCGTGTTCTAATTGAACTTAATCATCAATTTTTTTTCATATTTTCAGTTATATCTCGCTCAGAAATAGGGCAAAAATGATTAAACTGCCTTTCTCACTCAGAAATCAAATAGGCCTCAGGATGTTAAAAACTGTGTTGTTTATTACCAAAAAAGCAAACAAAAAATGAAAAAGACAGAGACATCCTCTAGCATTTTTATTGTTTCCTGCAAAGAGATGAGAAATTGCTCTTGTCAATATAGATATTTCTAGACATGTGACTCACCAGTCAACACCACTCTGAGTTAGAAACAGTTGCCCCTAGAACTCAGAAGAGTGAGGTGTATTTTTAAGACCCAGATTCCTTTCTTTCTGAGTGTCCAGTGTATTTTGAGAAGACATTTTCAGAACTATTTCAGTGCCTTCTTGCTGTGAACCAGACAAATTCTACTTGTTTATGGAAGGGTTGAGATGCAGCATTAAACAAGCAGGTGTTCACACTGCCTGGATCTGAATTTGGTTTTAAAACCTGCCTAGAGAAGTGACTGATAGACAGAATGATATACCCCCCCATGTCAATATTCAAATATCCAGAACCTAAAAATACATTACTTAATGTAGATAAAAAGAACTTTGCAGATGTGATTAAGCAAAAGATCTTGAGATAAGAAGATGGTTCTGGATTATTCAAGTGGGCCCAATGTAATCACAAGGGCCCTTATAAAAGGGCGGCAGGAGGGCCAGAGGAGGTGGTATGATGGTGAGAGGATGCTAAATAATGCAGGTGATCTCCAGAAGCTGGAAAAGCAAGGAAAGACATTCTCCCCCAGGAAGGTGCTGAGCCCTGCTAACATCTTGAGTTTAGCCTAGTGATACCTATTTAGGACTTCTGGCCTGCAGAACTGTCGAATGATAAATTCCTGTTGTTTTAAGCCACTAAGTTTGTGGTAATTTGTTGCAGCAGCAATATACAAGCACGATAAATTCCTTAAACTCTAAGGCTGGGTTTCATTTTTTTGGTAATAGTTTTATTGAGATATACAGTCATGTCACTGTCGCTCAACAATGAGGATATGTTCTGAGAAATTCATCATTAAGGGACTCACTCATATGAACATCATAGGATATACTTATACAAGCCTGGAGGCGTAACCTACTGCACTCCTAGGCTATGTAGCATAGCCTGTTGCTCCTAAGCTACCAACCGGCACAGCATGTTACTGTACTGAGGCATTTGTAACACAATGGTTTGCATTTAGGCTGAGGCAGAAGGATCACTTAAATCCAGGAGTTTGGGCAGTATAGTAAGATCCCATCTCCACAGAAAGAAAGGTCAGCATTTGTGTATCGAAACACTGAAAAGGTTCAATAAAAATATAGTATAAAAGATTTTTTTAAATGGCACACCTGTATAGGGTACTTACATTGAATGGAGCTTGCAGGACTAGAAATTGCCCTTGGTGAGTCAGTGAGTGGTGAATGAATGTGACGTCCTAAGATGTTACCGTACACGACTGTAGACTTTATAAACACTACATTTAGGCTACACTAAATTTATGAAAAAAAATTCTTTCTTTAATAATAAGTTGACTTTAACTCACTGTAATTACTTTCTAAACTTTTAAATTTTTTGAACTTTTAAATTAAAATTATTTTTACTCTGAACTTTTTGACTCTTGTAATAATACAGCTGCACAAAAATTCCTTCTTTCTTGATATCCTATTCTATAAGCTTTTTTCCATTAAAAAATGTTTTTTAACTTTTTAAACTTTTGTGTTAAAAACTATAACATAGGCCTGGCACCATAGTTCACACATGTAATCTCAGCACTTTGGAAGGTTTAGGTGGGAGGATTGCTTGAGGCTGAGTTCAAGACCAACTTGGACAACATTGTGAGACCCCCTACCTCTGCAAAAAAAATTCACCAGGTGTGGTGGTGCACACCTGTAGTCCCAGCTACTTGGGTAGATGAGGTGGGAGGATCCCTTGGACCCAGGAATTTGAGACTGCAGTGAACTATGATTACTGAGTTATGATCATGCCACTGCATTCCAGCCTGGGTGACAAAGCAAGACGTCTAAAAAGATAAAAAAACAAACAAAATTAAAAACTGAGACATAAGCATACACATTAGCCAAGGTCTACAAAGGACAGGATCATCATTAGTATCACTCTCTTCCACATTTTGTCCCATCGGAAGGTCTTTGGGGCAATAACACACATGGAGCTGTCATCTCCTATGATAACAATACCTTCCTCTGGATTACCTCCTGTGGGACCTCCCTGCGGATGCCTTACAGTTAACTGTGTTTATTAAGTAGAAGTACACTCTAAAATAAGATAAAAAGTATAGTACAATAAATACCTAAACCAGTAATAATTATTTATTATCATTAGCAATAGTTATGTACTGTACATAATTGTATGTGCTAGACTCTTAGACGACCGGCAGTGCCGTAGGTTTGTTTATATCAGCATCACCACAAACACGTGAGTAACGCATTGAGCTAGTATGCTACGGCATCGCTAGGTGATAGCAATTTTTCAACTCCATTGTAATCTCCTGGAACCACCACGGTATATTTGGTCCATCATTGACTGAAACATCATTATGAGGCGCATGACTGTGTTTTCACAGGTCATAAAAGTCTCCCATTTCAAATATACGTTTCAGTGATTGTTAGTAACTTGACTGAGTCGTATAACCATCTCCAAGTCCCTCGTGGAGCATTTTTACCCCTCCAATAAGACCCCTCATGTTCATTTTATAGTTAACCCCATCCCTAGACAACGACCAGTCTACTTTCTACCTCTATGAAGTTTCCTTTTCTAGACATTCTGTTTGAATGGAATCAGGTAGCCTATGATCTCTCCTGTCTGATTTTTTCACTTTGCATAATGTTTTCTCATCTTTGACAGAGAGTATGCTAACCGTACTTCTCTGCTAGAATTATCATGAGGATTAAATCAAATAGTGAATTCAAAGTGTTCAGCATAGTGTCCAACCACATAGTAAGTGCTCAATAAATATTCTTTTTCTGTTTCTTCTATTTATTATTGTTTTTCTTACATTTTCTTCAGGTTCCTGAACAAATTCATGAAAACATATTTAAACGCACAACGTCATGTGCTGTTTTTGCTGTTTTAGTCTGCTTTATGTTGCAATGTATCTCTACTAATTTGTTTACTAAATAGATTATTTTGGAGTGGCATTAAGAACTTAAACACCATGCTTAATTTTTTTCTATGAAAGACTATTTTCTGTATTCTAAGTAACTGACTTACAATGGGAATTTTTGGAGCAGAACTTGTTTACTATGTGAAGACTGTCGGTATTCAGATAGATTATATTAGTGTTCTGACTTGGCTTAAGTTAATAGAGGTCTTTTCCCTTATGCTCCACTGTCACTGAAACGGAGGGGAAATATAAAGATAGTTAATGCTGACTATTCTAATATATAATTCTATATTCTAAATATAGAATTCTAAATATAGTAAGTATAATAAATATAGTAAATATAATGCAGTTAATTCTAGCCCTTCTCAGTATATCCAATCTTAAGAATATCTATGTAGTATTTCTGATGTATATTCCTCTTTATTGCTGAAGATTATTTCGTAAAATGGATGTTCCATAGTTTGATTAACCATCGACTTATTTAAGGTCATCTGCATTGTTTCCACTTTTTTGGCTACTACAAATAAAGTTGCTATCAACATTTATGTGCAAAAAAAAAAAAAAGAATAAAATGTTAAACCCCCTGAATTCAGTTGGCCTGCTTATAGCTAAGTCAAGGTGGGTATTGAAAGAATTCAAAAATAGGACAACCTGATTTGGACAACACATAATACCACATGAGTGCTATATATTGCTGTATTCGTCAGCCAAAGAGCATTTTGTCCATTTCCATAAAAGCTTAATACTTTACAATTAACAAAAATGAAAATTAGTTTGTGATCCCAAACTCACTATGTTCTCTGAGGAGCCCAGAAGCACACTGGAGAATGCTGTTGTCCAAGAAGATACTTTTAGGATACTTTTTAAAGTACTAAACTATCACCTACCTATCCATAAATCCATTCGTTCATTTATCTGCCAACCAACCCAAGTGTCAGAGGCTAAGCAAGTCACTGACACTTCTAAGATGGATAAACTGGATTCTTGCCCCAAAAAGTTTCCAAATAAGGTCGAGGGAGGAGTCAGGAAGAGGAGAATGTTAGCAGGCTTAATCAACTATACAACAACAATAACAACAAAAATGACAGGAACACAAAATAGAGATATACTCAAAATGAGATGAGAACCCCAAGAACAGTAGTTATTATTCTCAGCACCATTTTCCTCTTTGACTCTTACTGTCTTGATTCTAATCCCATCAGGATATTATTCTGCCAGGTCAAGTTACAGCAAGTTAAAGAAACTCCATAGAGCGTTGCATGCCTCACAGTTGTATGACTCTCCCAAGATATTCTTTTTTTTTTTTTT
>CAUYQG010301689.1:0-12796 GCA_963574415.1 Tarsius wallacei | reverse complement strand
TCCCTTGGCAGTGTCCTACTGCTGCTGGTCCTGCTCCCCTGTACCCAGAAGTTTCTCACTACTGCCAATCCTTTTCTTATAGTATTATGATAGTTGTTCAAGGTCCACTTATGAATGAGCACATGTGATACTCAAATCTTTGTTTCTGTGGGAGATCACTCAGTATTACAAACTCCAATTCCATCCAGGTCTATTTCTATGAAAGAAAAGATGGACGGAATCTAGCAGTCTTCACCACATTAGCTTTCATAATTTTTTACTCAGGTAAAGGCCATTTTCGTATCTGAATCAAAACAGTGGTGGTCAAAGTGACCTGCTTCAATAAATTCTGTACTATTGACTCCCCCAAAATACCTGTCAAATATTGCCCTACCTATAGTTCAATCCTATAAATAAATCAGAAGTCATCACATAATTTTACCCCAATGGTATGGTCACTTCATACCATACCTAAAAACCTTGAGGTCCTCTTTAACTTTTCCTTCTCTTTTGTCCCCTATATCTAAACTGTCATGAACTGGTTTGATATTTCTTCATATTTGCTATGAGTTTCTAATTTGCCCTTTCTCGTTCCTTTTTACTTGCATTTCCTTTGTTCAGTTGCTCATCTCTTCACCTATCACTTATTAAAATACCCTTCGTGACTTTGACTCCATTTTTTTCTGTGCAATCATCTGTCCTAATTTTGAAACTCTTTCTTCTATTGTTTATTTTTAAAATTGCTTGATTTCTGTCATCTTCTGGCCTAGGAATTCCTCTGTTTTGTACCACATTATAGCCTAGCATCTTTTCTGGGCTTACAAATCCTTCAATAACTTTATTCAACTCTACCCCTTTAGATATGATAACTTCTGGTATCGACTGTATCCTTTTTCTCCCTACACAGGCACATTTCTATGCCTTTTCTTAGGCTAAACCAAGGAGAGTCTTGGTTAGGATGCTCTCCATTTTATTACCATTCCAAATCCTAAACATCCTTCAAGATTCTGCTCAACCTTTAACTTGTCCATAGTCAAATCTTTTGCTACTATTCCAGCTTAGTGGATCTTTCATGTCTTGACTATTGGCTATTGCCCTTTTGGTTAATATCATACATACAGCACTGAGTTGATCTGTAATTGATTCATAACTGAGAATTTTGATGCTCCAAATATGTAGTAAAATTCTTCAGGGTAAGGGTCATGTCTGGCATTATTGTTGTTATTATTATTATTCATTTTTATTTATTTATTTATTTATTTATTTATTTTAGTTGGTGTCTCACTCCGTAGACCAGGATGGAGTGCAGTGGCATACTCACAGCCACCCCAGCATCCATCTGCTGGGCTCTGGCAATTCTTCCGCCTCAGCCTTCCAACTAGCCAGAACTACAGGCGCGTGCTACCATGCTGGCTAATTTTTGATTTATTGTAGAGACAAGGTCTTGCCAAGTTGCCCGGGCTGGTCTCGAACCCATGGGCTCAGGCAAATCACTCTCCTCTCCTCACCTACCAAAGTGCTGGGATTACAGGCAGAGCCACCGAGCCCGCCTTATTATTATTATTTTACTTTATAGTGCCTAGCATAGTGCTGGAAGTATAGAATTTCAATAAATACTTGTTCAGTAACTCAATCATTGTTTTTCCTTCTTTCTCCCTTCTTGATGGTAATAATGGCCTTCGGGTTGTTCTTGAGGGATAAATACTTTGAGAGGAGGACAGAGGGCAGATGATTAAATATAGAGGGGTGAGGTGGAGCCCCAGACCAAAAGCAACACAGACCAACCATTGTATTATGCATTTTACATGTGGTGATTAAATTCTCACTGACATTAACATATGACAACCTGTTGAAATGATTTGTAAGTCTTTTAGTGTTTTACAAACAGCTTTATCTCTCAATTTTACATGATGAAATGGCAAAGAATTATTTATTATGTCTCTCTACCACTGGCATATGGAATTTTTTAAAGATTTATTTTAATTTGGGGGTTCTCTTGAGATTAGAGAACTGGCAAGAAAAAGAATGATATCTTTGTCTCCTCAGGGCCACAGCATTATAAGCTCCACCATGCTATTTTGTCAAGGATCTTCCTCTTATCCATGCAAAGGAAGTGCTTTCTTTTTATTGTAATGTAGTTGTAAAACTCAAACAACCATCATAATTTCATTAAATCATGCTGAACTTCATAGAATTACTGAAAATGATCCATAATATGCAATATTTGTTCTGCAAACTGACTGAATATTTATAATATTTAGTCTATACCATGTTATTTATTCTAAAAAATGACATATTTGTTTTTGTTTTCTTAGTAGAGCATAAGGCAAATTATATTAATTAGGCTATTTACATGATTTCCTAACTTAGAGCAGTGAAACTTGCCTTCAGCTAGCAAATAATTGGAATTACAATTGCTAGAGATATCACAAGTTTGTTAATTATATCAGGCTTCATCAAGCTCTGATAGGTCGCTAAATGGTCTTTTCTCCCTCCTCCCCCCTTTTTCCTTTTCTCTTCTACCTCAACTCCTGTCGCCTTCAGTCCTCATGAAGAATGAAGTTGCTACAAAGTACATATACAAAACCTGATCATCTGAACTGCAATTTTCACTTCAAATTTGGGGGTCAGTAATCTCCTAAGGATGGACAGATTACAGTTTGTCATTGTTTCCTTTTGAAAACAATTAGGCCTAATAGTTGAAAAATGCCCAGGTCTTACTGTCTCTGCTTTTCACTAATAGTGGAAGACATTAATGGCAGAAACCAAAACGATAAAATTCAACAAATGTAATACTAATGTAGTACGTCTGTGAAAACTGTTTTAATTTTTACTAGTAAGATGTACATAGATTTTTTTAATGCTCTTCCTTCTTTTTTTTTTTTTACAATTTGGAGTAGAAACCAGTTGAGGAGGGATGAGCGGGCAATAGCAAAAAACATAGTTCAAAAGAAATCACTAATGAATGAAAGAAAACTTAACCACAGCATTATCTGATCATGTTGTTGCTTAAAAACTTCCAGGGCCTTCCCATTGTTCTTAGAAGATCACTTTCCAGACTGTTCCATAGGCACTAGTTTTCTAGCACACTACTCCTGAGATATAATCCTCAAAATAAGTGGAAAGTATTCCACCTTCAACTCCAGGAAATAATACATGTTATACCTCACTCTGGAAGAGCCACACTGCATGTCAACAGGTTTTGAGAAGTCCTGCAAAGGACAACTATTTAACATTGATTAACCTAGTATTTCGAAAACATGTTTGAGCCTAGGATTTCCCTTCACATAACACCTGTTGGCATTTTGTGAACTTACTGGAGGAAATGGTACCTCATACTAAAGGACAAACAAACTGCTTCATGTGTCCTATATGGGCTCATCACAGGCAATTCCTCCCTATCTCTGCTCTCACCTCCTGCTACTTTCCTTAGTGCTCCTAGTCTTTTCAGTTCCCCAAAAGAAGCCCTCCTCTCTCACCTCCAGGCCTTTTTTCACTAAATAAACTCCTCTCCTGTTTCTGTTCTCAGAGGAAATGTCATTTCTCTGGAAAGCTTTGCCTGCCCCCGCACCTTAATACTCAGGTATTCCTTTAGACGGCTTTCTCTTTCTATTTCCCAGGCACACTCTGCTTGCTTGGATCCTTGTTTGTCAGTAAGCCTGCTCACTGTTACATCCTCAGGCAGTGGTGTGATAGAGCTGGCTTGTGCCGAAGCTGGCTTGTACTGGCTCACAAGAACCCACTGCTACATTTTCAGAAATTTTGTGAGCCGATTGACATCACTTTGGCAGCTTGAAATCAGCCATAGTGAGGAAATTTCCACCACAGAAACTGGCAAACACAACAGTTTGTTTTCAGCTGGTTGTTAAATATTCACCAGCACACCACTGACTCAGTGCCTCGTATAGTACCTGATACCTGGTGCACAGTGAGCATTTAATTAGTAATTTTTTGAATGAATGAATAAACTAGTTATATTTTTTTTTTAATGATATTGCCTCAATTTTTCTACTTCTTAAGCTCTGGGAACAACCTTCCTCACATTGCAAAAGTCTTTCTCTTGTCTTTTTTTTTTAAATCTATTTTGCCTGAAGGAAGGGACTGTGTCATTTATTTCTATATATCCTACAGTGCCTCACAGAAAGTAAGCACATCATAATTTTTAAATGACAGCTATATCTATGAATTGAGCTTGTGCTGTCTTACCTCCTTTAGTCAGTCAATCATACATCCTCTAACTCTTACCCCATGGTAGTAGCAGTCATTGAGTCCAGTGTCTTCTCTAAAATATACTGAGTATAGAGTCATCATGGTGCAGAGATAAAAATTGGTTGTGATTATTGAAAGTCCAATTCTGTTCATCAGATTCACCAAATGAGAAAAAAAAAAGGATATATATAAATATTGCTCTCTCAAAGCTTAGAGATTTGCCTAATGAACTTTAATAATTAGATTACTGTCTTGGGTCAGGTTCCCCAGAAACCAACCTGGAGACGATGATGTATATACAAGTGATTTATTACAAAAGTGCTCTCAGGAGAAAGTGGTAAGAGTGAGGAAAGCAAGGGTATCATCTTAGGCAAAAGTCCTAGGAAGCATAGGCTAAAGTTGTATTCCATAGAGAAATGTTGGACTGTTACATCTCAGAATCATCCCAACCTGAGACAAGGACGCTGGGATTTCATACCTATGGGCCTGAAGACTGTACTGGTTGGAAAGAAAAATATGCATAGAGAAGGGCACACATACATTGAAGGAGAAATCTGAAGTGATCTGGAAGGAGCACTGTTATATCAAAAATGGGATGATAAATTCAGAGTTAAGCTGTTTGCCTTTTAGCTATTCTTTAGTTATCTTCAGTCATGGTTTTATTGTTAATTACCTCTTTGACCTTGGAGAGATAAATTAAATTCTGAGTCTCAGTTTCCTCATTTATAAAATGAAGTTGAGGAGGAACAGACCAGCTTCACAGGACACATTTCACAGTTTGGACTCCAGCCTTAGGCACTATTTCCTCCAATAAATCCACAAAATGCCAATAGGTGTTATGTAAGAAGAAAAAGAAAAACTTATGCTCAAACATGTTTTGGAAAAACTAGATTAATCAATGTTAAATAACTGTCCTCACTGTAGGATTTATCAGAGCCTTTAATCTATTAATATGTTGAACTATATATCTCTAGTATCCCTTTTAGATCAGACATTCTATTGTTTGTTAATAATTGTGACAAATCTGAGATTTCACCCTACTAGTAAGCTAAATAGTTAGCCTAGAAGAAGACAGGAGACTCCTGAGTCACAGGCAAAGGATAGTTTATTATTCATAGCAGTAGCAGTACCCACAGTATCAGCATTTGTGTAAGTTTCCTTTGCCTCAATTGCCAAAGGCTATATGAAGAAGGTCAGGTAACATCTACATTGTAGAAAAGGAATTCTGAGCTTAAGGAAGCCAAATAGTTTACAACTGACAGTAAGTATGCCTGATCTTTTTCCTGGAGGGAGATATTATTTTTAATATACTTACAGAAACAAACCTGTCCTATATTCCAGCAGGAGACACTTTATCTAGCAGAGCTGTTGGCTATACACATAGTTTGGAAAAGACAGTCCATCACAAAGATAGTCAGTGCTTCTCCCTTAATGTATAGAAAGACCTGATGCCTATAGAGAATGGTCTCCTTACATTGTTCTAGAGTCTATTTATTCCCTTAAAACTGTAACTGAGGAATAAGGACAAGAAATGGATTAGCATTTTCATGACTTGAGTAAACATAATCCTTTCTGGTCAGATTATGTCTTGGAAAACCATGAGAGCTGCTGAACTTGATGGGTAGTTTCACAGGCTCAGGATGTGTGCCCCATAAGCTCATCTTCCCTTCTTCCCTCTTCCTTTCCTTGTTTCTTCAAACACCCCTTCTTTTCCTTCTTCTTGACAATACTAGCAGTCTGGTAGTTATTAGAATTAGGTACACTATTTCCAATCTGTACTGTCACCACACTATTTGCTTTAAGAAATATAGTAAAATTTGAGAATAACAGTAGATATTCCTAGCAAATCCATTCAAGTTATTTCTTCATCTGTGGAAAGTTTCTCACCTTGGACCACCTTCAGAGAGAGTATAATCAAGCCAGGCAGATAAGCATACTCTCATAGGCCCAGGGCAAATCATAATTTTAATAAAAATTGGAAATATGACCCACAGTATTGGGACTGTGCCTCTCTAGGCTGTTCGAATGCATCATTTTCAAGGCTAGGTATGGAGCAGGCTACAGACATCCTAGAGTGCTAGAAACATGCATTAAGTTTTTCTTAATCTATTTTCCTTACCTGACAAGGTAAGCACCCTGGATATTTTCTGGAAGTAGAAAATGTATACATTATAAATACATGAAATAAAATATTTGCAAAATTGGTTTCTACTCCAAATAATAGTAGAACCATGCCCAACCAGAATACTAAAAAATGATCAATTGAATGGATTAGTGTGAGAATCTGTACAAATATCAATTTTCTCTGAATTTTAAGTAAAATGAACAATTTTTATATCTTAAGAGAAGTTAATGTTCATGAAACTTTCAGATTGTCTTAGTCTTTCTCCAGCTTGAATATTCGAGTTAAGTTATTCTAACACTTTTCACATGGGTATAGCACAGATTCTTCAACCTATTTCGTTAAAGTCAAACAAATATATTAGCTAAAATTTTCAGTTGATTTTGTCACATGGTTCAAACCCTTTCTCCATTGTCAAAGAAGAGGTATAAATGTATGATTTATCATCCATGAGCATAAGGAAGTGAAAATGATTACCATGTGCAAGCTGTGGAATCAGTTTCATTTCTCTTTCCTCACATCTCAGTGATATACACACATACGTGCATAATTAACCTCAGCCCATAGGACAAAATCAATAACGTTCATGAATTCCACAAATGATAGGTGAAGAAAATCTCTAGCAGTGTGCTGGATCCCATACTTTCTCTGGGAGTGAGTTGATCACTAAAATTTGAGAATCACACTTGAAATCCAGCATTTGGTCCCACCTGTGTGTTATGTACTATAATTATCAGAATAATAGAAAATAATCTTTCAATATGGTTTATTTTGTATCCTTCTGAGCAAGTCTCCCTAGGAATCAGTTTTATTAATGAGACTAAATTACAAGCAGCCCTGCTTGCTTGTCCTTGCTATAATGAATTTAAACAAATAGCCAAAAATAGTCCCTGGTAATTATGTTTTATAGGCATGTACTCCATATCATTTTTCAAGTTGCCGGCAGTGTTATGTACCCAGTAGGTGCTCGATAAATATTAATTGATGTTGATGTAACAGTTTCCTTCTGGATGTAGTCAATTTCTCATATTTGTGCATCCTTTCTTTTCTTTTATGCCTCCCTGATTACAAGGACCTGATCAAAGACTTTTTCACCTCCTCATGCTTAGAAAAGCATATATTTTAAAAATTGCTAAATCCCTTTTTCATAACAAAAGCAACTGCTGTCAAAATGATTTCCTCACCACATTTAGCATTTTCCTCTTTTAAAAAACCCACTGAACATAATATCTTGGACAGTGTTTCTGAGGGAAAAAGTGTCTTTTATAATGAAATCAACCACAAAACAAAAGTTTAAGCTTTCCTTCCTTAAGCAAAGCCAGGTCTAATGGTTATTGGAGTAGGTTAGTTGCTCATTTGAGGCATAAATATATTATTCCAAACAGTCATGCTTAAAATTTCCAACTTCAGAAGGGCCTCAAAGTCTATTTAAACTGGGTTAAGGGAGTGTGTTACCAAAGACAGAAAGCCCATTAATTTATGCATGACCTGGGATTGGTTTTTCTGATTAACCTGTTTCTACTTACTAGCAGGAAAAAAAACAAAAACAAAAACAGACTCATAGGAGATGAGGCACAGGTTTACAGGTTTGCTTCTGATGAAGGAGAAAAAGCCAGGACAAGGGACACATGAGATCACTGAGTCACCATGACAGGAATCTCAGACAGCCAGGAGAACACAATGGCAATGGGTACCCTGGGCAGGAAGAGTGTTTATAAAAAGAACCCAGAAAGGAGACATGACAAAGACAAACTCTATTACCTCCACAATTTCTGCTTAGATCCACCTTATTCCTAAGTTTAAATAGAAAGGCAATTTGCTCTCTAGCAGTGGTTCTCAACCCTGTCTGTACATTAGAATTGCCTAGGGAGCTTTTTAAAAATACAGATGCCAGGGACCCACCCCTAGAGATCCCAATTTAATTGGTCTGGGATAGGACCAGAACATTGATATTTTTTTACATCTCCCTGGGTGATTCTAATGTGTTGCTGGTTGGAGAACCACTGACCTATAGTAAATTGAGGAGTTGAGACCTGCTTCACACATGTGAATGATTTCTAGTCACTGTTTTTCTTAAAGCAGTGGTTTTCAAACTTTATTGTGAATCAGCCTCACATAGGGGCATTTGCATATTTAATTAGCACTATCAAAAAATTCTGATTCCAGTCACACATTTTGATGAAAGGATCCTGAGATGAATGAGAATGACCAAAGTCTGGTCTATAAGTAAAAGGTAAATTTGGGAATGTACAATATAGACTATAGCTTTGTTACCTAAGGTGAGGCTCTCAGGCATGGACATCACCTCGATGCTTGTTTGAAATGCAGAATCTCAGACACCTACTCCAGACTTACTGAATCAGAGTCTGCATGGCAACAAGATTCCTCAGGTGATTCAAATGCATGTTGAAGTTTGAAAGGCACTGGGCTATCAGAACCTCAAATCTCCCTTATAACTTTACCATTCCTTAACCACTTATTCAAATCACCAGACAAGTGGTTCTCAAATTTTGTTTTGTTACATGGCAGGTAATCAATAAACATTTGAATGAATGATTAAATCAATGCACTGTCCACCTTTAGGTATCAAACACTGAAGAAAGCATGTTCCAAGTGATTCCTTTTTCCTCCTTAAATTTTGGACATGGGCTGTTTATAACCTCACAGGAAGGGTGTTGTTTTCCAAAGGTTAACTAGAGGAGGAGAAGAATTTGTCTCTAATTTCTGGCCATGCACTTCCCTTCCACATAAAGTTTATTAGCTCTACACAAGGTAATTCTCCTCTGACATGGGCATTTGAGAAGGGTCTAAAAGTTCTGACAATTAAGTTCACAAACTCATCCTAAAAAAAGTGCTACCTACCTCATTGCTAACTATCACTATGGTCATCTTCAGAGTACTCCCCTTGGGAAGCTGTGCACTGATGCCAGTGCCTAGTCTACCCGTCAAAGCAATTTTGGAACTCTTTTTCTGAAATGACTATCAGAGCTGTTATTGTATTGTCCTTGATGTCCTGAATGCATCAACATGTCTTCCTTTCAATATTTCCTTTATCTTAGGGTAAAGAAAAAAGTAATTGGGGGCCAAATCAGGCGAGTAGGGAGGGTGTTTCAATGCAGTAATTTGTTTACTGGCTAAAACCTCCCTCACAAAGCTGTGTGAGCTAGTGCACTGTTGTGATGCAAGAGCTCCTTTGAGACTATTTTTTCACATACCTTTCTCATGCCAAGATTTTCCTAACTGATTTTTTTTGTTGATGTTTATTTGGTCTGCTATGATTTTGACGCAAAATTCATTCAGCTGATGATTTTGACACAAAATTCAATGAATTTTTGCAATGTTTTCATCAGTTCTGCTCATTACTGGCTATCCTGACCTCTCATCAGTGATGCTTTCTCTTCCCTCAGAAAAACATTTAATCCATTTGTACACTGCTGTTTTCTTCATGACCTTATCCCCATAAACTTGGACAAACATGTCCCTGATTTCATTTCCACTCTTGCCAAGTTTAACAAGAAATTTAATGTTTGTTCGTTGCTCTAATTCAAATTCCAACATTCTCATGACAACAGCTCTGAGGTCATTCCAGAAAAAGAGTTTCAAAATTGCATTGATGGGTGTGCTAGGTGTTGGTGTCAGTGCATAGTTGCCCAGGGGGAATACTTCGAAGGTGATCATAGTTATATTCAGCAATGATTTATGTGGCACTTTTTCTAGGATAAGTTCACAAACTTAATTGTCAGGCTGCATATGTGTACCCTGAGGAAATGGCTGCATTTCGCCTGATTTTTTTCTCTGCATGTCTGTGAGCATATGTGTGTATGTGTGTGCATGTGCATTCTAACCCTCATGCATGTGTACATACATTCACTAGCATACGTAGTGCTACTCTGGGGATTATTAATAGAGTCGGCCCCTATATTATTATTATTTTTTGCTAATCTCACTATCATCTGAAATGGGTTTGAATGATGATTATGTAAGATTCAGTCATATTTATATATTTGGTTGACGTGTTTGTGATGTAGTTGATTCAGATGGCCAGAAAGCTACATCTGTCCAGAATTCAAAGTAATTTCTTTTTATTGCTACTTGCTAGAAAATGGCATTAAAATTTGACTTTGCTTATTTAACTATACCAAACCTTCTGGCTACGAACTGAATATCCTTGAGCATAGGAAATGCTGGCAATGTATTGTTTATAAGCATCCCAGGTGATTCTGATAAAGGTATTCCCTTGATCACAATTTGAGAAAACTTGGTCCAGAGCAGCAACTAGGAAGGAGGAGGAAGAGTAAATATTTATTGAACTTTTACTATGGACCAGGCACTGTGCTGCTAGGTACTTTTCTGTATATTGCCTCACATAATCTATACCACAGCCCTCTGTTTTCACGTATGAGAAGAACAAGGCTCAGGGAAGAAAATAATGTGCTCCAAGTCATGTAGCTTCTACATGGTGGATATCAGAAGTGAACCCAGAATTAGTTGAGATCACACGTTCTGATGTCAGACTGACATAGTTCAGCTATTTCTTGTGTGACCTTGGAAAATTGCTTAACCATTCTCTACCTCAGTTCCCATGTCTATAAAATGGAGATGATAGTAGTATATACCTCTCAGGGTTGGTAGAGAAATAATTGGGATAGTACATGTGAGGTGCCCAGAGAGCAGCTGACACAAAGCAAGTACTCAGTAAATGATAGCTGCTGCTATTACTGTTGTTACTATTTTCCTCATTACCATTATTGTCATCAATATCATCATTATCTGACTCCAAAGAATTTGCTGCTTTTCACATCATGTTACCTCCCTATAGTTGTGATTATAATATATTCTGTAGAACACAAAGTTATTCTCTGGAGAGAAGAGAATAAATATTATGTAATAGTATATTTAACACCTTGAATCAGTTACTCTCCCCTCTCCCCTCAGCAATCTCTCCCTCTGTATTTGCTTCTTTTCCTCTGCCCTCACAAGTCACAGGTCTCTGTGGGCATCAGTGTGGGCATCATTGGAGATGGTCATCAAGGATGGAAATATGCAAGAAACTGTAATTGAGAAAAAATCACAGACAGCAGGGGCCTCAGCAAGGTACCTCCACATTATGAAGCAGATGAAAGTTTGTTTCAAAGAACAATTCATCAGTTGATTAAACATTTCAGAGCAACAAGAGGAGCCTCATTAAACAGTAGCATCAAGTGCAACTATAGTTTAAATAGGCTATCCCCAAATTTAAAAGTATGCTAAGTCCCCTACATACAAACCTGTAAATTGTAAACTTTCAAAGCTGCGAGTGTGCGTTGGTATTATTGAGGAGGCACTGTTAGTTTTTGAGGCACAGGACCCAAACGTAGAATGGTACACAAAGGTTGTAGCAGCCATTCAGAATGTAATCCAGTGCTACTATGTCATCTATGATGAGAAAAAAAAAGCTACTACCTAGACATCACTGAATCATTTTTTTAAGAGGGTAGATAGAATTGAATCCAGCAAGGAACCAGAACCTGTGCCAATAATGTCAGGCATGAGTGAAATTGCAGCTTGTCCTCCGTCTCCTATTGCTGATGATCCTTCAGTTCTACCATCTCCCACCTCCTTTCCCTATTCCAGTCAGTAACTCTCCTTGTCTGTTCACTAGATGCCAGCCTCTGTATGCCAGCTGTAGTACTGTACTGTACTACTGTACTTTTCAAGATAATGTATTATAAGATTAAAAATATTTTCTTTATTTTTGTATTCGCTTCTTATGTATTATTTGTGTGAAAAGTATTGTAAACCTATCCTATCACAGTACAGTACTGTATAGCCAACTGTGTTAGTTTGGTACCTAGGCTAACTTTGTTGGACTTATAAACAAATTGGACTTATGAATGCACTTTCAGAACAGAACTCGTTCATATGTAGGGGACTTACTGTATTAAAAAGTCTTTAGGCCACAAATACTATTCTGGAGTCAAAATATTATCCTGGAATTTAATCACATCTACTTCTGTTTCATACTTCTAGTCATTTTCCAATCAGAAGGGCAAATATTGCATATGGGTCAGGAATATAGATTTTAGAATTAAAGAAAGACCTTGGCACTGCAATTTATGAGAACTGTATCATTGGAAAAATCACTTATCTGAACCTCAACTTCTTCAGAGGTACAACAAAGATAATAAGAATCCCAACCTTAAATGGTTCTTATATACTTTGGATGCTGTTTTCTTCAAATCTCATGTTGAAATGAGATTCCTCAGTGGTGGAGGTGGGGCCTGGTAAGAGGTGATTGAATCAGGGGAACAAATCCCTCATGAA
Source organism: Tarsius wallacei (assembly GCA_963574415.1). Lineage (NCBI taxonomy): Eukaryota > Metazoa > Chordata > Mammalia > Primates > Tarsiidae > Tarsius > Tarsius wallacei. Next base: position 183 of record CAUYQG010301689.1, on the reverse strand, counting down.
TGACTTGGTGCTGTTCTCAGGGCAATGAGTGAGTTTTCTCTTATTAGTTTATGAGAGAACTGATTTTTCTTTTTTTTTTTTTTTTTTTTTTTTTTTTTTTTTTTTTGTTGGTGTGTAACACAGTCGCCCAGAGGGGGGTGGAGGGGCCCTGCCACGCCAACCCACCCAAGCCCAGCTGGGCGC
>CAUYQG010301681.1:75-10816 GCA_963574415.1 Tarsius wallacei | reverse complement strand
AGCCTTCCAAGTAGCTGGAACTACAGACACATGCCACTACGTCCAGCTAATTTTTTGATTTATTGTAGAGATGAGGTCTTTCCAAGTTGCCCAGGCTGATCTCACTCCCGTAGGCGTAGGCAATCCTCTCACCTTGGCCTCCCAAAGTGCTGGGGTGCGAGCCACTGCACCCGGCCAAAAAAATTATTTAGGAAAATTTTGATTAAGATGTTAGTGTGCTGGCCATCAAAAATGTTGGCTCATTTATATAACTTTAGCTGGAAATACCTTAAACATTATTTCATGTTATTTAACTAAACTTAATGTAACAGACTGTAAAAGGCAATATTGTTGAACACTTAGTTATGTCAGTAACCATTGAGATGTTTCATTCTGAAACCATACTCAGTGGAGGTTATATCCCTAAAGACTTAAAAAAGAATGCACATATAGGTATATGTGTGCCCTGCTATCACTCAAGTGAAGTCATTCCTTCTGCTTTCTAGTCAAGAAATAGTGTCACTAAAGTTTTCAATATGTATATTTTTAAATTAACAAAAATAGATGAGATCATATTCTTTGTTTCTAGTTCTTTGTAAGGAAACCTTATAAAATATTTTTCCTCAAGGAAAGTGATAGACCAGTTGAATCTTGATTTTATTTAGAGACCAAGTAGATTTTTCTGTAACGTGTGTCTTAGGGAAGTTGCAGTCTTTTTCTACTAAACTCTTAGGCTATTTCCATATATTTATTTTAGGTGATGCAAAAACTTTCTGGATGGAACTAGAAGATGATGGAAAAGTGGACTTCATATTTGAACAAGTACAAAATGTACTGCAGTCACTGAAACAAAAGATCAAAGATGGATCTGCAACAAATAAAGGTATGAAATAATAAAAACTTTGACAGTGTTTAGTACTAAATGTTTCTGGCAATACAGTGTAATTCTGCTTCCAATATTTGTAAAGGTAGGTGAATATGATCACTTGTGAATAATAGCCACTAAATTTATTTATTCTTATCTCAGCTATTTTTTCCCCTCGGTTTTTTTTTAACCTTTGCGTCTTTTTTGTGGAGGAGAAGGGGAATGTTGCAAAAGTAATATCTGCTCATTATACAACATTTGGTACTCATAGGAAAATATAGCAAAAATTATTCACTACCCCACATTCAGAGGCAACCAGTTTTTTTATAGGTACATATAAAAAGAATGAATCACTTTATTTTGCCTGCTTTAGATACAATGTACTCTACTAATCTTCTGAAAGGCTGTATTTATTTATTTATTTTTTGAGTTGGAGTCTCACTCTTGTCACCCAGGCTGGAGTGCAGTGGTACGCTCATGGCCACTGCAACCTTGACTTGCTGGGCTCAGGCGATCCTTCCGCCTCAGCTTTCCAAGGAGCTGGAACTACAGGTGCACACCACCATGCCCAGCTAGTTTTTGTGATTTATTGTAGAGACGAGGTCTCACCAGGTTGTCCAGTCTGGTCTCGAACCCCCAGGCTCAGGCAATCCTCTCGCCTTGGCCTCCCAAAGTGTTGGGATTACAGGCTGAGCCACCACGCCCTGCCAAACATAAGACTTTAATGTGGCATTCTCTTTCATTTCATCAGTACATATATGGGGTCTTTTTGAGTTGCCATCTCACTGTGTCATCCAGGCTGGAGTGCAGTGGCACCGCAGCCTCAACCTGCTGGGCTCAGGTGATTCTTCTGCCTCAGTCTTCCAAGTAGCTGGAACTACAGGCATGCGCCACCATGCCCGGCTAATTTTTTTACTTATTGTAGAGATGAGATCTTTCCAAGTTGCCCAGACTGGTTTCAAACCCGGGGCTCAAGCAATCCTCTCACCTCAGCCTCCCAAATTGCTGGGATTATAGGCATGAGCCATCACGCCCAGCCCATATATGGTTTTAAAGCAAGATTTTTTTCCCCCAGACTATTCTTAATTCTTTCTCATGTTCTTATGGTATTGTGTATTTGCCAAAAAATTGGTGCTGTTATTTTATTTTATTTATATATTTTTTAATTTTTGACTCTTGAGTTTTTTTGAGTCGGACTCTCACTGTTGCCCAGGCTGAAGTGCAGTGACACGCTCCTGGCCACTGCAGTCTTGACCCGCTGGGCTTAAGTGATCCTTCCACCTCAGCCTTCCAAGTAGCTGGAACCATATGTGCACCACCATGCCCAGCTAATTTTTTGATTTTCTGTAGAGACGAGGTCTCTCCAAGTTGCCCAGTCTGGTCTTGAGCCCCTGGAATCAGTCAGGTAATCCTCTTGCCTCCACCTCTCAAAATGATGAGATTACAGGTGAGCCAATGCGCTCGACTGTTTTTCATTTTAATGTTCCTTCTCAATCCTTCATGAGTCAGATATATCTAGGGTTAAATCCAGTTCTACTACTTCCTGGCTGAATGTTCTGGAATAAACAGCTTTACCACTGAGCTTCAGCTTTTTTGTCTCTAATGCAGATAGTCATAATTGTTCAGAGAAGTAGTGAAGATTAAGTGAAATAAACTAAAACTATGTACATCGTTTAGTATAGGAGCTAGCACTATGAATAAAGATGATGGTGATGCTGACTGTTTTTTTTTTTCTTAACAGAATACATACAAGCAATGATTCTAGTGAATGAAGCAACTATAGGTAACAATTCACATCAACAATTGATAAAGGGTATGTATGTACATCTCTAATCCCAATCTTGAAATTCTCTTGTATTTTCTTGCCATGAGGCAGGACAGCCTTAATATGTCAGGTTAATTAAAGATAATTTAAAATAAAACGTAAGATACACATTTCTAAGTTACATCAAGCAAAGTCTCCCCTATTAAATGAACAGTCCTAATCATCCGGAGATAGGAAATGCATGCCTAACTAAGCGCCTTAGGGAAAGAATAAACAAATATGTGTCTTCTTCAAGAAAACCTTCTCATAGAAAGAGGGCAGATAGCCGGGCTCGATGGCTCAGCCTGTAATCCCGCGCCTTGGGAGGCTGAGGTGAGTGGATTGCCTGAGTCCGTGGGTTCGAGACCCTCCTGGGCAGGCGAAAGCTCATCTCTACAATAAATAAAAAAAATCAGCCGGGCGTGGTAGCACGCGCCTGTAGTTCCGGCTACTCAGAAGGCTGAGGCAGAAGGCTCGCCGGAGCCCAGCAGGTCGAGGCTGTGGTGGCCGGAAGCGGCCACTGCACTCCAGTCTGAGTGATAGAGTGAGACTCCAACTCAAAAAAAAAAAAAAAAAAAAAAAGAAAGAGGGCAGATAGAATCCTAAGACTTTAAACCACTGTAAATTGACTTTCTGTGAAGAACACTACCAAAAAGGTATATTCTGGGATAGAGAAGTTGGTGAATAAATTTTTCATTTCTAGATTTTTTTTTTTTTGGAGTCAGTCTACTGTTTCCCAGGCTGGAGTGCAGTGACAGGCTCACAGCTACTACAGCCTTAAGCTGCTGGGCTCAGGTGATCCTTCTGCCTCATCCTTCCAAGTAGTTGGAACTACAGGTGTGGGCCACTACACCCAGCTATCTAGATTGTTTTTAGACCATCACCAGTCTTCCAGACTCTAAACAAACTTAGTTTAGAAGGACCAAAGATAATGTACTAAAGCAAAAGTTTTTCTCCACTCATAACACTTTTGAAACCAAACGTGTGGGTTCTTCAAGCAATTGGTTGAAGAAATTTCTGTGAAGCAATTTTCTGTGAATACCAAAGGGATGTCCTACAATTTAGTTTACTTCTGACACTTGCTACCTAGATTTAGCACAGACCCCACAGATTAAGGGCTCAGTTCCACAGATTTCCTCCCCACTTCAGAATCCAGTCACAATCCCTGGGCCTCCCATGCTTCTGACTGGCTTGGCTGCAAATCAGGGGTTCCTACAACCTCCTTCTCTGGTTCCGTAGTTTGCCATAATGGCTTTCAGACTTTAGGGTAGCACTTTACTTATGGTTACCAGTTTATTATAAATAATACACATGAATAGCCAGATGAAGATGTACATAGGGGGATGTCTGGAAGGGTTCTGAGTGCAGGAGCTTCTGTCCCTATGGAATTTTGGGGTGTACCACCCTCCTAGCATGTGGATGTATCCACCAACCTGAAAGTTCTTAGAACCCCAACTTGTAGAAAGGTTTTATGGCAATTTCATTACATAGGCACGATTGATTAAATCATTTGGTGATTAGCTCAATCTCCTGTCCCTCTCCCCTCCCTGGATATGGGGGTGGGGAGGGTAAGGATGAAAGTTCCAACTCTAATTATACCTTAATCAGACATGCCTTGCTCTTCTTGATAATTATCCCCTCTCCCTGACAACCAGTCCCCAGCTATCTATCCCATTATCAGTCATCTCAGCATACAAAAGCAATCTCCTGGAGATTGTAAGGGTCTTAGAAGCTCTTGTGTCAGGAACCAGGGGCTAGGACCAAATATAACAGTAATATTTTAACAGTGCTTCTGTCACTCAAAACTTATAAGGGTTTTAGGAACTCTATCAGGAGCCAGGGTATAGATCAAATATATATTTCTTATTATGTTGCATGTACTAAGACTAGAAAAAGAAAAATTGAAAAGTTATTTTGGCCGAACTTGGTGGCTCAACCTGTAATCCTAGCACTTTGGGAGGCCGAGGCCAGAGGATTGCCTGAGCATGTGACCAGCCTGAGCAACATGGTGAGACCTCGTCTCTACTATAAATCAAAAATTAGCCAGGCATGGTAGGTAGCGCGCGCCTGTAGTTCCGGCTACTTGGAAGGCTGAGGTGGAAGGATCTTCAGAGCCCAGCAGGTCGAGGCTGCGGTGGCCAGAAGCATGCCACGACTCCAGCTTGGGCGACAGAGTGAGACTCCAACTCAAAAAAAAAAAAAAAAAGGAAAAGTTATTTTATCAGAATCACCATTCCATAAATCTTAGTCTATCACAAATTTGCTGAAGTATCAAAGAAGTACAACTTTTACTAGATTTTAATTCTGTTAGATATTGTTAACAGTTTTAATAAACTTAATTTTTGTGTCACACTCATGATTTGGAAACTTAAGGCTTTTGAATCTCTGAAACTACAGTCTAGAATCACCAATCTATTTTAAATAAAACTTTTGTTATTAAAAAGATTCTTGGCCGGGCGCAGTGACTAAAGCCTTTAATCCTACAGTTTGGGAGACTGAGGTGAGAGAATTGCCTGAACCCATGGGTTCAAGACCAGTCTGGGCAACTTCTTGAAACCTCATCTCTACAATAATTCAAAAAAATCAGCTGGGTGTGGTAGCACGCGCCTGTAGTTCCAGGTACTTGGAAGGCTGAGACAAAAGGATTTCCAGAGCCCAGCAGGTCGATGCTGGGGTGGCCGTGAGCATGCCACTGCACTCCAGCCTGGGTGACGGAGTGCAGCTCCAACTCAAAAAAAAAAAAAAAAAAAAGTTCTCAATTTCAGTAGCTAAAGTATAGCTTGATAAGATAAGAAGAAAACAATCTCCTTTTCACAATATCCTTCTATAACACTTGGAATTGTAGGGGAGAAAAACTTTTTATCTGTTTCAGTGGCTGGGGGTAGAGCTGTGAATTAGACTGACAAAAGATAGATCAACAGGAGAAAAGAAATACAAGTGTGTTAACTTTTAATTTTATGTGCAGGGTAGCATCACAGAAAGAATGAATACCCAAATCAGTGTGAGATTTGAGAGCATATTTTACAAAACATTGGAAGGGGTAGAGGAGTACTTCTGGAAAAATAAATAACTTTTTAGAAGGAAAAGCAGAAAGAACACTTACTTGAGGAAGCACAGATAACTTTTGAGAGATAAATGGGTTCCAGGAGAATAAATGGAATGATAATATATGACAATGTCAGGGTATGGTGCTGACTTTCTCTTCTCTCCTGTGATGAGTCAAACTTTCCTGTTTAATGAAATTTCCCAGCTTCCAAGGAGGAGACTTATGCCAGTTAAGCTTTTTTTGGAGGATTTGCTTTTAGCCAGATAAGAGAAATTTAGAGAAAACCACTTCTTCCATTTGTTAATTCCCAAATGTCTTCATCTTAAAATAATCTTTATGCCACTGTGGCACACTGGGATAATCCTTAAGGGATTATATTATTATGCAAGAGAGGAGCTGTTATCAAGAGACATGGTAACAAATTACTGTTTCTAAATAACATTTTTTTTTCGTTTTGAAACAACTTGTTTGCCACTAAAAGTAAGTTGGTCTTTGGGCTCTTTTAAGGTAATAATTTCATCAATGGAAATGCTGAGTATTGTAATTTCATATTCGTACATAGTTTGTTTATCTGAAATGTAACAAATTTATCAAAACTAAGGTATACTTATTTACCAGTGGTGAAGAAATGTTTTTTAACTGGGGAAAGTTTATGTAATTGATACTTTTGGCAAATATAAGGATTAAAAACTTTCTAATAATAAAGTTTTATCTTTCCATTTATCTTAAAAAGAACGTTGAGACTGAGAGAAACAAAAGGACTTGGTGATGAGATCAAAATAAGCCATTCTGAATCTAGCCTAGATTCCCCAGGCTGTGATCAAAGCACTATTATTTACTAGATCTTCATTAAATTATTGGTTTAGTGTTTTCTTGAGAGGAATTACTTTTCTTTTACCTAATTACTAATTTAAAATCTCCATGTTTTTCAGTAAGTCTTATGTCCAGCTATGCTTATATACATTTGTTTTGTTCATGTTCATTAATATAGACTTGTGTGACTCTTGCAAAGAAATTAGCTGAGGGGAAAGTCAAAAATTCTTAATTTGTTAAACTTACCTTTTTTTTTTCTTTTTGAGTCAGAGTTTCACTCTGTCACCCAGGCTGGAGTGCATTGGCATGCTCATGGCCATCTCATCCTCAACCAGCTGGGCTCAGGCAATCCCTCCGCCTCAGCCTTCCAAGTAGCTAGAAGTACAAGCACATGCCACCAGGCTTGGCTAATTTTTTTTTCTTAATTTATTGTAGAGTTGGTATCTCACCAAGTTGCCCAGGCTGGTCTCCAGCCCGTGGGCTCAGATAATCCTCTTGCCTCCATGTCCCAAAGTGCTGGGATTACAGGCGTGTCACCTCACCCAGCAATTTACCTAGTTATACATATAACTGTCAATGTTACTTAATTTCTAATCAGTTATATAGCTGTCAACATAAAACAATCAAAAGAGTCAGAACCTAATGTAAGGAGAGTTTGTTTATTCAAGCACAGAATGCAAGGGTGGCCATCCAGGGGACAGAGCTACACCAAAGAATGGTGTTCCTGATGTGGGAAAAGTGAGGATCTTTAAATAGGCAGAACAGAGGTGTTGAATAGAATTATAGCATTTTCCAGACAAAGGCAAACATACAAATATTAGTTTTGATTGCCTACTGTTGATTACATTCTCAGTGAGTTGTTTAATATTCTATTATAAAGAGATAACAGTCAAAAGGTCTGTTTCTTCCTTTAGTCTAGGTTTGAATAAAGACTCAGAGTCTTGGCTCGTGTGGTGGCTCACACCTGTAATCCTAGCACTTTGGGAGGCTGAGGTGGGAGGATAGCTTGAGCCTAGGAGTTCACGGTTACAGTAAGATATGATTGCACCACTGCATTCTAGCCTGGGCGACAGAGACCCTGTCTCTACAAAAGAATAGGGAGTCTGGTTCATGTATAACATCTTAACACAAAAGTCAGAAAGCAATGTTCTTACCCCAAAGAAAAAATGAGTCATGTACATGAGTCAGCTTTCAAGGATTGACTTTTTTCCTTTGGTGTAATAAATTTGGAAGAACATAGAATTTTTTTTTCCAGCATAGTTCTCTTCAGCTAACAGATTTTAGACCTTCTTTATCTACCTGGATGAGTGATATTGGTTTTCCAATTAGCCAAGGTACAGCCTTGGAATAAAATATTATTTTATTTACTTATACTTTTTTTGTTTTTGTTTTTGTTTTGTAAAAACTGGTCTGCACTAAAAAGATCAATGTGATGACAGATGATACTTGACTAAACTCTAGTTAGGCTCCTAAACTTTTTCCTTGGCCCATCTGAGTACACTAGTAACCCCTTACCAACCATTTCACTTTCAGTGGTTTCAGTTACCCAGGGTCAACCTCAGTCCAATATATTAAATGGAAAATTTCAGAAATAAACATTTATAAGTTTAAAATCGTGTGCTGTTCTGAGTGGCATCATGGAACCATACCATCTAGCAAGACCACATTCACATAAATTTACTACAGTATATTGTTATAATTGTTCTGTTTTATTATTATTAACCTCTTGCTCTGTTTAATTTATAAATTAAGCTTTATCATAGGTATACACTTGCAGAAAAAATTAGTGTGTATGTGTATAGAAGGTTGGTTATCTGAGGTTTTAAGTCATCTACAGGGGTCTTGGAACATACTCCCTGAGTATTAGAAGGAACTACTGTACTTCTTTGTAAAATTTAGTTTAAACAAGAACCCACTAAGGCAGTTTAGCAGGAACCCCCCTTCAATATCTGATCAATCTTGATATTTGATCAGATTCCTCATCCTCCAGTGTCCCCAGGTGATGTCTGTTCACTCTGGCTGGCCTGTCTTCAGCAAGAATCTTGTTAGGTCAGCTTAGCCAGATCCCCCTTTCTCAGTGATGTTTCCTCTTAGTAACTTTCCCATTCACTGCCCCCCCAACCCTGCTCCAAATGAGCCCACTCTCCCTCTTTCACTGCAAAATTGCATTTTGTGATGGTCCTGAGTAAAGTCTGCCTTCACCATGCTTTATTTATTTATTTATTTGAGTCAGAGTCTCACTGTTGCCCAGACTGGAATGCAGTGGCATACTCCCGGCTACCGCAGCCTCGACCTGCTAGGCTCAGGTGATCTTCGGCCTCAGCCTTCTAAGTAGCTAGAACCACAGGTATATGCCACCATGCCTGGCTAATTTTTTTATTTATTGTAGAGACAAGGTCTTACCTCTATAAGAAAAAGCACAAAAAGTGCATGAGGTAAGTTGGAATGTATAAACAAAGTTGATATATAACTATGATATGTAAACTATTTCACATACACACTTTTCAAAAAAATTAAGAAATCTTTACATTTTTATTAAATATTTGTAGTCATATTACAGGGTAAAAATAGATGACAGAAAAAGAAACAAGAAATGAGATAAAATCAAGTATAAAATAATATATGAAGAAATACGAAAAGACAAATAGAAAGATCAAAATAGAAAGATGCCTCAACGCCCCCCCTCCCAAATAATTGTAGAAAAATGGGAAAACAAAAAATACATAAGCTTTCCATTTCTGACCCTTTATATAGTCTTGAAGAATTGTGTATTTTTCTATAAAATACAGGCAGATGTAGGGATGTTTGATGTTCACTTAAAAGGTTGGCTAAAATTCACATCAAGTTCGAGCCAAACTAGAGTTTCTTGGGTTAAAAAAAAATTTTTTTTTTTTTTTTTTAGTTAAAGTATCACTCTGTCACCCAGGCTGGAGTGAACCGGCACAATCACAGCCATCACAGCCTCCTGCTGGGCTTCAGGCGATCCTTCTGCCTCAGCCTTCCAAGTAGCCAGGACTACCGGTGTGCACCACCATACCCGGCTAATTTTTTTGATTTATTGTAGACACAAGGTCTCGCCATGTTGCCCAGGCTGGTCTCGAACTCCTAAGCTCAGGAAATCCTCTTGCCTAGGCCTCCCAAAGTGCTGGAATTACAGGTATGAGCTACCGGCACCTGGCAAAAATCTTTTCTGTTCTAAATGTTTTGTTTTTGCTTTTTGAAAGTATTGACACCTAATCTTTTGGATCAATCTTGAAATTTAAATATGTTTGCAAATCTTAGGGCTTCATACACTCAAGTCAGTGAGTGTATCGTTTGTGTATTATAGTGAATGACTTTTAACTTGGTGTACTTGCTGCTCAATTTTATGTTTTTTTGTGTGTGTAGATCATACACCAGTGACTCAGAATGAACAGGAAAGCAAATCAAATGCGTTTCCCTCTACATCATATGAAAACTCCTTTCCAGAAGACTTTACATTTCTGTATGTATACAAATTATTTATGTCGTTAATGGTTTTGCTCCAGAAAGAGATTTGCTCTGTATAAGTTAATCGGCATCAGAATAGATAAAATATATTTAAAATATTTTTCCCATTAAAGCTTTAAAAGTTGTACATTTTAGTATTTTATGTAGAATAAAGTTTCATGAGTCCCTTAATAGGTTATTTATTTGATATCCCTAGCTAATCAAGTCTCTTTTTAAGATTTAGCTTAAAAAATCTTGTTGTATTTTATTAATACATTAATATCTACTACCAAGTTGTGTTTTTTTTTTCTTTTTAAAAATTTTTGGATTATTTGGAGTTTTTTTTTCTGAATTGGAGTCTCACTACATCGCCCAGACTGGAATGCAGGGGCACACTCACAGCCACCCCAGCATCACTCTGCTGGGCTCAGGTGATCCTTCCACCTTAGCCTTCCAAATAGGTGGAACTACAGGCGCATGCTACCATGCCTAGCTAATTTTTGATTTAATGTAGAAATGAGGTCTCACCAAGTTGCCCAGGCTATTCTCAAATCCGTGGACTCAGGCAATTCCCTCACCTCGGCCTCCCAAAGTGCTGGGATTACAGGCTTGAGCCACAGTACCCAGCCTTTTTTTTTTTTTTTAATTTTTTTTTTTTTTTTTTTTTTTGCGGGGATGGGGAGGTCGGAGTCGCTCTGTCGCCCAGGCTGGAGTGCAGTGGCACACTCATGGCCACTGCAGCCTCAACCTGCTGGGCTCAGGTGAT
>CAUYQG010301679.1:0-21469 GCA_963574415.1 Tarsius wallacei | reverse complement strand
CTTTTAGTATTATGGTGAATGTTCAGGGTCTGCTTATGAGTGAGGACATGTGGTACTCAGTTCTTGTTTCTATGATAGATCGCTGAGTATGATAGACTCTAAATCCAGCCAAGTTGCTGCGAAGGCCATATGTTTGTCCTTTATGGTTGCATAATATTCCATTGTGTATATGTACCACATTTTTTTGGATTCAGTCCAGTTTCGAAGAGCACCATGGTTGGTTCCATGTTTTAGCTACTGTGAACAGTGCTGCAATAAACATGCGTGTGCAGGTATCTTTTTGGTAGAATAATGTGAGTTCTTCTAGGTATATTCCCAGTAAGGGAATTGCTGGGTCATACGGAAGTTCAGTTGAAATTAAGATGCATTTTTTTCCCACAAAGAATTGTACAACGAAATTCAATGAGCTTTATTCACATTTTTTCCAAACTTAATGAAACCAAATGCTCATCAACAAGAAAACTGTATATACTATATGATAGTACTCCACGGTAAAAATAAATGAACTAAGATACTTGTGATGACATGGATAATTCTTAAAAACATACTGAGTAAAAGATGCCAGACTCTTCATGAATCTATTTATATGACTATGAAGATCAGGAAAAACACATTTGTGGTGATAGGCATCAGAACATTTGTTGCCTATGGGAGGTAGGAATTGACTGGAAGAGGACATGTGAGAACCTTCTGGATGACAAAGATACTCTATATCTTGTGTGGAGCATGGATTACAGAGGTGTACGCATTTACCAAAGCTCACTTAATTGGATAGTTAAGATCTCTACATTTTAATATGAATCCTTTCCATCAACACAAAATTAGAAAGACTCAAATGTCAACCACCTAATGCCTCTGTCCTGGGTCCAAGGTTCCAACTCTTTTTTCCCAGTAGGAGGACCTTGGCATGGGATATCTGCCAAGTATGTGCATCTAGATCTTTTTGCAGCACTGCTATCATTGCAATCAGATTCCAGGTCTGAATTTCAGTGAAAGATACTCTGTAGCTGCAAGTGATAAGCGTCTCTATGCTGCCATGGAGGCTGTGTGGACTTCCCCAACATACACTGACCTGAACCTGTTATTGCCACATTTTTCCCCCCAAGACCTTTAATACTGCCAAGAAAAATCAATCTTTCCTCTGTCTTTATAATTCCATTGTCTCTGTGTCATTTGCATACCAAACCTCCTCTCTAAAAAGACAATGGGCATGACAGGGAAAGAGGAAGACAGGGCTGGCAGAGTTTTTTTTGCATTCATTCTAAATTTCTAGCAATAAATTCTATTATGTCAGACAACAGTTAACTTCCTCTTTTTGGAAGAGTTCAAGGTTGATTATACTTGTTAAAATGGTCACGGGCAGAAATAGAGTACATAAATAAGAATGTAATGACATTGCCTTTAAAGGTCTTTCCAACCCTCACTCATTTATTTATTCACTCAGTTCCATCATTCATCTTTGCCTCTGCCACCTTGCCAGGCCCTGGTATATACAAGTGATTTTCCTTGGACTTCAAGCACATAGCCATTAAAACACTTGGTTCCAGAGGCCTATTTTTATCTTAAACATGCACATCTGTTTGCAAGCAGAGAGGCCAGGTGTGGCTGGCCCTTTCAGCTGCAACCTGCCATTGCTGCTATCTGATGGCATATTTTTCTTCATGCTCATAAAGTAAATTCCTTAGAGATGATGTTGTTTTTAGCTTTAGGGTTTCTAGATGAAATCAGCATTTATTTATTTGTTTGTTTGCACGTAGGAGTCTGAACCTCTTGCTCTGATTTATTTTTTAAAAATATCCCACAACCAAGACCAAAAAAAAAAAAAAAAAAATCTAGGAGCAGGAGCCCAGAGAAAGCCACCCTGATGGAGTGAGGACTTGCTCAAGTGTATGATATTAATGAGGAATGTGCTGCATTCCTGGATGGGAAACAGTCCAGGGTAGTTACTGAATGGCCCCGAGTTCAGTCCCCAGCTGTGCCTTGTACCAACATTAGGATGTGGAGCAAAGGACCAATGCATTCCGTGCCTCTGTGTTCTCAAATGTAAAATGGACATTATGAACATGTTTCATCTCATATCAAAAGAAGTCTTCCATGAATTCACTCTGTATTTTATACATGCTCATTGTTTTTATTATTTGCAACATTGATGTTTTAGATAGCATGGTGGAGAGGAATTGGCACTAAACTGTGATTCACAAGAAACTGGTGCTCGCTCCACCAGAAAGGAAGTTGGTGATGCCAGGGACTTGTTTGTTGGCCCCTATTTTTTCCTCATGTGTAAAGCAGGGAGATGGATTAGTGGGTTTGACCCAGAGCACACCTGCTCTATGACTTGTAATAATTTTTCTCTGTTATTTAATACTTTATTCAATATACATGTGAAGGCAGTCCTGCATTTTATCAACTCCTCTAATTTTAAGCAGAATTAATTTTTAACAACACAGTAAAAATTAGTAGTTAACAATGCACCTTTGAAATTGGGTGAAAGTAAACATAGATTCAATTACATCCCCTTCTGGCACTAGGATTTTTACAGATGTCTACTTCTCTTTAAACTCCTGGCACTGGCTAACATAAATGTGTACCATTTGCTTTGAAGAATTATCAAATGATGCAATTGTGAAATTAATTACCAGATGCTCCACTAATTAGTGCTTTAAAAGGTAAGGAGAGAGATGTAAGAGCAAAATATTAAACACAACATATTAACATATTACCATGGCTAACAGAGAAATCAAACATAAGCATATTTCTCGAAACAAACATTCCTAGTTTGACTGGTATCTATATGTTTCCTATATAGACAGATTATCTTTAATTATAAATGTCATGCAGACAAGACTATTTGTTGCTAAGTTTTACACCCATCTGTTCACATTTTATCAATCTTCTCTCTCCTTCTCTTCTTCCCTTCTGACTCCTTTTTCTCTTTCAGTTTCTGTCCATTTTTGGTTCTCTCCCCATTAGACCTTCACTGAGGAAAGTTCACATGACTTTTTAGTGACAGTTTTATTTGTTGCAGAAATGGATGAGATGCAGCCGGGGAGCTCTAAGGTCTCACCTCTGAGGCAGGGGCAAGGAGAGGCTGTGTGAATGGAGCCCAGGGACCTGAACCTGGGGACTGCTAGTCAGGACCAGCACCTGCTGAGGTGGCTTAGTCTTGGATCTCCAATTCTAGTGAAAGTTAAACAAATGGATGCGGGAAGGAGGCGCTTTCTAGGCAAGGTGGAGGTTAACAAAAGGGAACTGAGTGCAGAGAGCATGATGCGCCAAGACAGACAAGTCCCGCAGGACGGATGACCAGAACGTGGGGTGACCAGGAGCCCCATGGGCACGCTGAGGAGCTCTGCTTTCATCCTGGAGGAGGCAGGCTCCCATTGAATTCTTTTTTATCTTCTGTTTTATTTATGTGGTGTGTGTGTGTGTGTGTGTATGTGTGTGTGTAAAATAAATATGGGTGTATAGGAAGCCTATTTGTACCATTGAAGGAATAAAAGTAAAATGAAAACGAACAGGCCCAATGTCTGATTTCAGAAGCAGAGGCTCAGCATAGTTTTGGGAAGCATCTCTGCAGTCCTCCCCAGTGACTTCCCCTACTCCCTTCCTACATTTTGGGCTTCTATTTCCCTGACTTTTAAATGTTATCATGTATGTATATATCGCTAAGCACAACGTTGTTTTGCCATTTGCATTGTTGAGCATTCTGTAAATGTCACCTCGCTCCATGTGTTCCTCTGATACTTGTGTTTGTAGCCCGGCCGTGTGGACTTGAGATTCATCCAGGTTGACTCTGTAGCTAGGCTGCATTTGGATTCACTGTGGCATCTCATCCCCCCGTGTTAAGGATCACAGGCTACTTATCACTGTACAGAAGAGTTGGTGGGCACTTGCCACGTCTCCACTTTTTATTTTTAGTTAGTGTGCTGTTTTGAACATTCTTCCACCTTGCTGCATCTCAGTGGTCAGCTTTGCTAAGAAATGTTAAATCATTTAGCTAAGTGGTCACTTAGGCCCCAGCAACGTTGCACAAGAGTCACTGTTGTCAATGATTTGAATTCACTTTAAGCTGAGGAATGAGTCATAGAAAGATCATTTTGCCTGCAAGAGGAGGGACGGATGACAGTGCGACCAATTTAGAGTTAGGGACTAGTAAAGAGTTGGTGTGGAGGGTCTGAGGCCAGGAGGCCCAGGGTGTCGGTGAAAGCAGTGGCAATGGGAATGAAAAGAAGGGGGATTCATGGAGCCATATCAGCAACTGGACCTGCAGTTATTGGCTTGAGGAGTCACTGTGGAGGCTGTGGGGATCCTGAGACATTGGGTGGATTATGGTGCTGGCTGCTGAGATGGGAACTTCTGCATGAGGGGGTGAGTGGATTGGGGAAGAGGAGGATGCCATTTCCTGGACCCCAAACTGTCCCAACTGTTTAGTTAAGAAAACACTTTAAATATATATTCTATAGGGAGGTACCCCTTTTCCCAAGCATTTAGCTCATTCCCTGGAACACAGTAGGTATTCAATAAAAATGGGTTGCAATTCCTAGTCTCATGAAGTCTTAAAGGAAAAATATTCCCAGGAATGTACAGTTTTAGTTCCAAGAAAAAAACACAGGGAATTAGTCCTTGTCTGAACACACAGCCATCTTGGCATTTAGGTACGCAATTCTTTTTACTTAGAGCCCAATGATCACTAGCAAATTTGTTCTCTCTACATGATGGATCAGCCAGAGGGTGAGTCTTTCAAAGATGGTTTAGAGTAATTGACTACATATGCTTTGTTTATTTGGGTCATGGTCACACTGATTTTTCACCTCTTAGCTTAGATTTGGACTATCTAAAGTGGCTCAAAATATTTTCCAGAAGCCATCCAGCAAGTGCAACGCTTCACCTGGCATGGTGAGGGAATGGGCAGCTCATTTACTAACGAGTATGGAAGACTCCTGAAGACAGAGGCTGTGGTTGGGAGTTAGACTCAGCCAGTCCACTTTCCATCACACCAGATCTCATGAAGCCACCACCTCCCCTGCCCTCTCATGCCGTCGTCTTCCTTCTTCTTTCTCCTGTGTTCCTTCCTTCTCCATGGTCAACACATCGTGTTATTTGCACTTGGAGAAGACTCTCTTTTCCATCTACCCCACACTTCCTGCTGCTTCCTGATTTTGGATTTGCTGCTCTTTGACCCTGGATCATGACATCAGCTTTCCGACTGTGCTTCCTGCCTCCTTTCTCTGTCTACTCGTCAACCCTTGTTCTCGCTGCCAGAGTCATTGTCCTGAAATCTAGAACGACTGATTCCTCAGTGTCATGCTTAAAAATCTCAAGATGTGTCACCCCTTCCTCCTCCCCACTCACCCACCTAGTATGAAGTCCAGAATTCCCAGCCTGAGAACACAGCCCCTCAAGCCAGTGGCTCCCTCTCTGACTCCTTGTTTCTTCTAGTTTCTGCAGAACCCAAGCTGCAGCTTCTTTCAACATCTCACGTGTTCCTTACTGAGTCATGTTTTTCTTTTTATCTGGACTTTTGTGATACTCTTTCTTTATACCTCTTATAGGTGCTGTTTGAATAATATTCACATTCCTAAGTGTGATCCCAGGACTATAGTATATTGAGGTCAGTCTAGGCTGAAATCTTAACACCAACATTATTTTATTTGTGGGATCTTGGCAAATTACATAACTCACCTTGCCTGCTTATCCGTACAGGTTGATCCAAAAATATGAAATCTGAAATTCCCCAGTATCTGACACTTTTTGAGTGCCAACATAGTATTAAAAGGAAATGCTCATGGGAACAAGTATAATGCAAATATTCCCAAACTTGAAAAAATTCAAAATCCGAAACACTCCTGGTTTTGAATAAGGGATACTCAACCTATAATATGGAGAATAGAAAATGTTACTGTAGGACACTACAAAAATAAATGGGGTAATACAAATATGAGTGCTTAATATTTACTCATTCATGCAGCAAATATTTATTGATCATCTACTTTGTGCTAGATACTAGCTTAAAAATCTCCACAGAGCTTTTGTTTCCGAGAGGAATACCCAAATAGAAAAGCAATTCCACAATAAGCATTTTCTTACGTTTCTAGAATGTGCAATGAACAAAAGCACAGAACCCAGAAAAACATTCAGAAAGGGAGCCTCACTTAGTCTGCAGGAGTCAGAGAAGGGATATGATTTGGTGTTGGTGACAAGCCCCAAATTTCATTTGCTAAAAACCCAAGAAACATGTTTCTCTCTTGAGTCAGAGTCCAAGGCTCATGTTTTAGGTGGTGGCCACTTCCCATGTGGTCACTAAGAGTTCCAGGTCACATTTGCTCTCTCATTTCCAGTGTGCGGCTTGCTTGCTGCCCTTGGTGTCACTGCCTCTCAGGAAGGGCAAGGCATGCAGGATCACCTGGTAGTTGCCTATGAGCTTAAGTAAGGAGTGGTCCTATCACACTGCTCATGGGAGGTCTGCCAGGATCAGTGGCTGGTCCATCCATTTGGGGCCGCCAGGGAGGCTTGGCCACACCACTGAGCCATGTGTGCTGAGCAGGAAGAAGAAGTAGATCTGGTTTCACATCTGGTAGTCAGGAGCAATGCAGAAGATGTTTCTCCTCCCTGCAGGTGCCCAGAAGGAGGGGAGCACATTCTGGTAGAGCGAGTCCTGCCATGAACTTGAGCAGGAAGGGTCCTAGGTTTCGGGGA
Organism: Tarsius wallacei; assembly: GCA_963574415.1. Classification (NCBI taxonomy): domain Eukaryota; kingdom Metazoa; phylum Chordata; class Mammalia; order Primates; family Tarsiidae; genus Tarsius; species Tarsius wallacei. Next base: position 14,773 of record CAUYQG010301679.1, on the reverse strand, counting down.
GTGTAGACCAATTTTTCAGGGGGGATTAGGTGCCCGGGAGTCCAGGGTCTGAAGGGCAGCATACGGATGTCGAACCTTATCTGAAGAGCAGAATTTTCAAACTGTACCTTTCCATGGACAGATCTGTGAGTGTACACTCTCCCTCTGGCTGCAGCAGGGACCCATGTGGAGCCATGATGGTGTGTCAGGTGAGAGGCCTGGCATGTTCCGGGAGCATGAGGACAGTGCGGGCGAGGCTGTGGCTGGCAGCCCATTCACCTGCTCTCCACACCAGGTCAGTGACTGCGACTTGCACACCCTCATTATATGATGTGGGTATATCGTTCCAGGATGCCAAACATCCCAATTAAGCTGAGATGCAAACAAACGAAAAGATAGAAGCAAGGCTGTGAAATATGTTTGAAGTGCTCTTCCTCTGGCTAGAACAAACTTTGAAGAAAGGCAAAACTTTTAAATGTGTTATAACTGTTCTGTGACTAGTCGTAAGCTAATGTTACACTATTTTTGGAGAATGGAACATGCTTATACAAAACTCTTTGACTTCATGTTATGCCTGAATGTCCTCCTGAAAAAACAAAGACACATTAGAACAGCCTGTTTATCAAATAGATGTTCCAAATGATTTTCAGGGGAAAATGCTATGTCCCCCTTTCTTTCCTTGCATTATGCCTTGGGCTCTCCCTGCTGTCTGACTGTATTGGGCACAAGCTGAGTCTTGGGTTTCTTTTCATCCAGAATCAATCCTCTGGCTTAGGGAGGTTGTCTGGAAAGGCTTCCTCGTCCTCAGCTCCAATACCACAAGAAAGAGAAGTCTGGTCATTTTCTCAGTCAATGCACCACAAAAATGCTCTCTCCCGTGGTAATTGGGTTTACATACAGGACGGCCGTGGCAGAGCCTCCACCTGGGAAGAAAACGAATTTTTCCATTTAGGCTCGTCAAGGGCTTTGGAGGCCCCTTCAAAGTTTGCATTTTGGCTCCCAACTCAACTGAACCCACTTGGTTTAAAACAGTTCGGGTTGTCATTAATTCTTTTTCCTTTAGGTGGATTTGATACAATTATCAATGTGTTACACGGCCCGGCCTTGTTGGGACAGTACAACAGCCATGTGAGCACAGAGAGGGGGCAAGTTCTGCAAGAAGGCACCCACCGTCCTGCGGACCCCTCCTCTCTATGATCCTCTCTCCCTCCTTCTCCTCCTCCTCTTTCTTCCTGATTTCATTCCAGACATTGAGCATTTTTCTGAACAGCTCGTTGTAACAGCACCTGTGGCCACTATTTTAAGCAGTGCCAGTCCCACAACCTGCCAGCTCCAGCCAGGCCCTCCTCCCTTTATTGCTCTGAGGCTGGTGTCTCTGGGGTGCGTAGCTCAGGCATCACCAATTGCTTTGAGTTATTCCCATCCAGCCGCTGAGTCTTCCAACTGGACTCACTTCCGAAGCATCTTCCCTGGCTGCCACGTGAGTTGTGGGTCTGCGTCCTGCAGAGGAAACAGCAGGCTCCCCACTGAAGATTTTCCTCTATTATTGCGCTCTGTCCTTCTGTCGCCAGCAGGCCAGGTCTGCTTGGTGAGGACATGAAGGACATCGGATCTTTTCACCTGGAGTAGGAGAAGTTAGAGCCAGGCCAAAAAAATTAGCTGGGCGTGATAGCGCGCGCTTGTAGTTCCAGCTATTTGGAAGGCTGAGGCAGAAGGATCGCCAGAGCCCAGCAGGTCGACACTGGGGTGACGGTGAGCATGCCACTGCACTTCAGCCTGGGTGATGGAGTGAGACTCCAACTCAAAAAAAAAAGAAAGAAAGAAAAGTAATTTTTATATTTAGATATTATTCTATAAACTTTTTGAACACATTTATTGATCTTAGGGTTTTTTTGGTATATTATTTCTGATCGTATATATAGACAATAATGTCTTCTGCAATGAAGGTTAGTTTTATTTGTCCCTTTTTACTCCATTTCCTTTTCTTTCTTTATTGAACTGGCTAGAATTTCTAGCATTATGTTGAATAAGAGTGATAAGAAGAGATAGCCTTGCATACTTCTTTATATTGAGAAAAAGCATTCAGTTTTTTTATCATTAAGTATAATGTTAGCTGTAGGTTTTCTGTGCTCCTTATCAAGATGAGAAAGTTCTCCTGTACTCTTGTTTTTCTGAGAGCTTTCATTACGAATAAGTGTTGATTTTTTTCAGATGTATTTTCTAAATGATTAATAAGGTAATGTAATTTGTTCTTTTAAGCCAGTTAAACAGGTACATTAAATTGATTGATTTTTTTGAATGCTGAATCAGCCTTGCAAACCTGGAATAAACTCTACTTATAAGTGTATATTTATGTTTACATATTGCCGAATTCTATTTGTTAGTATACTGTTAAGAAATTTTGTGTTTATATTCACGAGGGAATTGACTTTTTCTTTTTTCTTTTTTGGTTCTGTCTTTGCCTAATTTTGGCATCATGTTAATACTAGTCTCATAAAATAAATTGGTAAATAAACCTCCTCTTCCATTTTCTGAAATATATTGTATAGAATTAGTGTTAGTGTTAATTCTTCTCTAAAAGTTTGGTTTAATTCTCCAGTCAAATCCTTTGTGTCTGAAGATTTCATTTTGAAAGTTTAAAATTATAACTACAAACTTCCTTATAGTTATAGGACTATTGAAATATCTATGTGATCTACTCCTATTGTTTGCAAATATTTTCTCCCATTCTGTAGGCTATCTCTTCATTCTGTTTATTTTTTTTCCTTTGCCATGCAGGGGGTTTTTAGTTTGATGTAATCTCACGTGTCTATTTTTGTTTTGTTGCCTGTGTTTTTGAGGTCTTATCTAAAATAAAAAAAAGTCCATACCAATGTCATGAAGCTTTCCCCCTGTGTTTTCTTCTAGTAGTTTCATAGTTTTGAGTCTTACACTTAAATTTAAATCTCTAATCTATTCTGAGTTGATTTTTTTAAGTGGTGAGAGATATGAATCTAGTTTCATTCTTCTGTATATTGGTAGCTGCATTTTGTAGCACCATTTATTAAAGAAGTGTTTTTTTTTCCTTATTGTGTGTTCTTGGCACCTTTGTTGAAAATCAGTTGGCTGTAAGTGTGTGGATTTATTTCTGGGCTCTCTACTCTGTTTCACTGGCTTATGCAACTGTTTTTAATGCATGTACCATGCTATTTTGGTTTCCAATAACATTTTGCTTTGTAGAATACTAGTATATTTTGAAGTGAGGCAATGACTCTAGTCATGTTCTTTTTGGTTAAGATTGCAACAAGCATTTACAAACACTCTTGAAACAAATAAAAAAATGAAAATTCTAATCAAAGAAACAGAAACTATGAAAGAGCACTGAATGGCAATGATAGAACTGAAAAGTGATGACTAAACTTTAGAACTTACTGGTTAGGGTTAGTGGGATGGATACAAAAGAAGGAATGAGTAAACCTGAAGAGACAGCAATAAAAATTACCCAGTTTTAACAATAGTGAGAAATCGTTCGGTGAGACAATAATACAGATCTAACGTTTGTACCATCCGAATTCCAGGAGAGGGGGGAAAAAGGGTGAGGCTTAAACACTAATTGAAGAAATAATGGCTGAAAACCTCCAAATTTGGCAAAGAACATAAAACTATAGATTCAAGAAGCTGAGTTTATTACAAACAAGATAAATCTAAATAAGCGCAAGTCAAAACATATCATAATTGAAATTTTGAAAACTAAAGACAGAAAAATATTGATTGTTGGACGACACCCACAGGTGAAGAGACCCTGATAGATGCTTGCCAAGGTGGTAAAACAAAGATGGAGAGTGCGGGACCAACTCTAAAGCTGAACACTTCTGAGGAGCCTGAGTCCCACAGACTGATACCCAGGGCAGGCCTGCTGATGGATGTTCCCTAACACCCTGACCTCAGGGAGAGTTTAGAGAAGCGACTGCTATATGACACAAGGAAGAAAACAAAATTAAAGAACAGAGATTGTACAGATTTGACATCTGAACAGAAGATAGCCAAGAAATGTTGGGAAAAAGCAGTAGAGTCATCACACTTCACTGTGATTCAGAACATTTCTAGAACACAGTTGTTTACACATGTGGCAGTTGTGGCAGAAATTTCAACTAATATTCAGACCTTCCAGAACCCCATAGAATTTACACTAATGACAAATCCTGTAGCATAAAGAATGTGGGAAAACCTTCAGCTAGAGCTCAAAACTATCATGGCATCAAAAAATCCACACCGGAGGAGAACTCTGAATGGAAGGAATGCAAGAATGCTTTTTAGCGCAGCTGTGATGGCATCATTCATTTGTGAACTTATACTAGGACGAAGCCCCACGAATATAAAGGGTGTGGGCTTAGCTTTAGTTTTTATCAGCCCTGAATCAGCATCACAGAATCCTCACTGGCAAGACACACTATAAATGCAGAGAGTGCGCAGGGCCCTCTGCCAGAGTTGAGTATGACTTCAGCACCAGAGATTCCAGGGAAAACCTCTATTAATGTAATGAATGTTGGCAAAGGCTCCATTGTGGCTCCTGCTTTAGAGTGCAGCAGAGAACACACACTGAGGAGAATTCTATGAATGCCAGGAATGTGGGAACGCACCCAATTGAAACATCAACTCGGTACAGCATCAGAGTTCATAGTGGCCAAGGGCAGGAGAGGAGGATACTTTTTGAACTTAAGATGTGTGGAACCGCCTTTCAAAGGGCACAGGTTTCAGTTTCACTCAGCACCAGAAATTGCACAATGGGAAGAAATACACCCAAGGTCCAGGATCCCTGGTGCTGTCCCCCTCTCCTTCCTGCCAACTACGTGGTCCGCTCCAGGTGTCACTGTAACTATCTCACCCTCCTCTCCATCTGCATGGCTTCTTCTCCCCTCTAGTCTCCCTTCATGCTGTTTTTCTTGTCAGAAGTGGCTGCTTCTTTACCTGCCCTAGAGTACATCTCTTCCAGGGCCTCGCTTTTCCAGGAAATCATTCCTCATAGTAGAACCCTTGGTCTCGGGGTCCCGACAAGCTCTTTCATGTTCTCAATCCCGTGGCTAAACTTCCAGGGCTATCAGGGTTCTCAATGGCTTTCTGAAAACCTCTTTGGGGTTACTCTTCTGGTCTTATCTAAGTCATTATCACTTTCCCATCTCCTTTTCAATTTCTTGCATCAAGCATTGCTCTATCCCTTGGAAGGAAATGGCAGCAACTGTCCTTTGTATTGTCCACTTTGGGATTATCTATTTAGTCTGCCTCTGCTTCTGGAGTTATTGCAGTTGAAAAGGTTTCCAGAAAACTTGGGGTTTTAGAGGGTTGTGACATTATAATGTCACAGGCCACTGAAATTGGAGAAGCTCATGGGAGGAAGTCATCAGGAAAAACATCCAATGGCTGCCTCAGGATTGAAGGTGGACTATTTGGTGGGCTGGGGCAAGGCTCACTGTGGGGAACCTGAGTCTTGGGATATCTTATTGTTCTAATAATTTGTATTACCTGTTATGAATGTCCTGGGTGACTATGTGATAGACCAAGGAAATAATCAGTGAAAAAAGTGTGAAGTGATGAGCGGATGTCCATAATAATAATGTAAGATTATGTCTTTAACTTGACTGGAAGAGAATGGGTTTTCTGTTTGCGTTTCTTTTCTATTTCTATCCAGATGTCAGTTTAACTTCCACCCAAATCTGTAGGTACAAAGAGTGAAATGGGCTAGGGCATTTCATCTCTAAAAAAGTACTTGTTTGCTTACATTACTAAAATGTTAATACAAAGCTACTCTGTAGCTTTGTATTAACATTGAGTGGCTCGCATCTGTAAGCCCAACACTTTGGGAGTCCAAGGCAGGAGGATTGCTTGGGACCTGGAGTTCTAGACCAGTCTGGGCAATGTAGTGAAATGAAAAACAAATTAAAAAATAAAAAATCTCCAGGCATGGTGGTGTGCACTCGTAGTCCCAGCTACTCAGGAGGCTGAGTTGGAAGAATCTCCTGAGCCCAGAATGTTGAGGCTGCGGTGAACTGTTGATTGTGCCACTCCATCTCAGCCTGGATGATAGAGTGAGATTCCAACTCTTCAAACAAAAACAAAAACAGAAACAAAAAAAGAAAAAGCACTGCTCCGAGGGGTCTGGTCCTGCCTCACTTCTGATACCACACAGCTTTCAGACACATTTGCAACCTTTAGCTTCCTCAGCAAGAAAATCTGAATTTGGGACTCGTGGCACTTCTGAAGTACCTTTGTGATGAATTCCTTTCACTGAATTAGCCATTTAACTCCAGTGATTGAAGTCCCTGACCATCCTGGACAGCAGCTTCTCCGAGCCACTGAATTTGGATTGTGCAACAAAACAGAAAGGTGTGCAGTAAATACATCCAGTGAGAAGAGAATCCTCAAAACATTGCATATACACTATTATAATAACACCATAATGTTATTATGGGCAGGACACAGGGCGATGGTTATTAAAAGTATGTTTTGGTCAGGTTTATGGATATATACCTTGTTTAGTAAAATCTACAAGTTTATGCTCTGATGAATACAGTTCAAATGAATACAGTTATGTCACTAAGTTATAAAATATTTTTATTGCCTAGAGTGGTTCTTTAGCCCAGAGAGAAATTTAAGTGCTTACAGAATAGGTTGGTGAGATGTTGGGGACTACTAAAAAATTTGATTCCTCAATAATGTTTTTACAATAAATAAAATTCAGGAAAAGAAAATGGAAAAAACACACTTATGACTTCAGTTGTTGCCAAATACTCAAGAATGTGCAAAATGCCCTCACCTATAATCTCTCATGGAGTATCACAAAGCATTTTTGTTTGTTTGCTTACATTACTAAAATGTTAATACAAAGCTACTCCAGCACTTAGGCTAGGTGCTAAAACAGACAAAAGAATAATAAGCCATTCTTTTTAATGCTGGGCCAGCATTGCCTCTGAGTTTAGCCCTAAATAGACTCTCAAGTGTTTTTGACCAGGACCCTATGTAGCTTGTGGCAGATGTATGAAACACTGGTGGAAAATAAACTTACATGTAACTTAACAAAACAGTAAGCAAAGAAGGATATTTGCTTATGTACATATTTGAGTGACCCAAAGTGGTGATTGCCTACGCTGTGCTGATAGCAGTGTTTCTTCACCTCCTGGAACTGCTAATCTCAATGTGGTTAAGATTTCAGGCATGATCTCCCCTGGGAGAACAGAAGGTCTCTGTACCATCAGGACTTCAGAGTTTATGCTCACGATCTAGGAAAGAGAGAGATACTGTCTTCTCCAGGGCCTCTCAATAAATCCTTATGGAGCCCCTGTCCGAGGGTGCAGAGTGTCTGGCAGTTTCTGTCGGTGCATAGCTTTCTTTCCAAAATGACATGAAGAAGGAGGGGAAAATTTCCAAAAACAGAGATTGCAGTTCAGACTAACAAGGAAGAGATGCTTACTACCCCATCGTGTTCTGCACTGGCTACCAATCCCCCTCCAGCCCAACTTTGTAAAGTGGGGGAAGAACCCTGTCCTCAGCATTGTGGAGGGCTATTACATATTAATTGATTAACTGAGACCCTGGGGAAAGCATTTTTAAAGCTCTGAAGTACCAAAGAGAGGACTCTATTACTAAATGAAACTTAATGTATTTTATTATCCTAATTTCTCTGCTGTCATATTTTTAATGTCAGCAGTGATTGCTTTAATTGGTCATAATATCCAAATATAGAAAAACATAGCAATATTAGAGAATAAACATCCAAGTATGTACATCAACCAGGTTTTGCTCTGTGACATTGGATAAGTAGATGAATTTTATTGTTTTCAGTTAAAATGGGAACAGCACTTTTGTCAGGAAGATCAAATGGCTAGAAAGAAGATGTAAAAATACCTTTTCACTTTTATCCCCTATAAATCTCAATGCCTCTTTCCTTTTACTTGTTTCAAAATAAACCTTTTATTTTAGAATAATTTTATATCTACAGAACAATTGCAAAGAGAGTATGGAGAGTTCCCATGTACTTGTTTGCCCCATTAGTAATACCTTACATTAGTATAGTGCATTTGTCACCATTAATTAACACTAATTGGAAATAGGGAAGAATCAGATACAAATTCTGCCCTTGTGGATTTACAGCAGTAATTGCAAGACATAGACACAGAAGCACTGAGATGAGGCAGAAAATAATAAATAGCTTAAAGAGGAAATGGAAAGAATAATTCAGAAACCACTACACATGTACACTAGAAATTAACAATTACGTAAATGAATGTTATTAACTAACTAAAGTCCCTACTTGATTCAGATTTCCTTAATTTTTATCTAATGTTTTTTTTCTGATCCAAGATCCCTTTCAAAATATCGCATGACATTTAGTCATCGTTTCCTTAGGCTCCTTTTGGCTGTGACAGTTTCTAAGACTTGTGTTGTTTTTGAACATTTCACTGAGTTTTTTCATAGTTAAATGGAAACAGCACTTTTGTCAGGGTGATCAAATGCATGTGACAGTTTTGAGGAAGACTGGTCAGGTATTTTGTATACTAGTGTCTCTTAACTGGGATCTGTCCGATGCCTTTCTTATGAATAGACTGAAGCTATGGGTTTTTGGGAGGAAGACCACAGAGGTAAAGCGTCATTCGCATGACATCCTATCAAGGGCTCACTCAGCATGTTTTCTTTCTGTTTGTAGTGACCCTGATCTCTCTCTGAGGTTATGTTTGTCAGGTTTCTCCACTGTCAAGTCACTCTTTTTTTCCACTTTTTATACTGTACTCTTTGGATGGAAGACTATGAAGTCAACACTTAAGGGGTGGGGAGTTTGCTCCTTTTCTTCAAGGCAGTGTTTCTACATAAATTATTTGAAATGCTTCTGCACAGGACATTCTTCTCTTTTCTCACATGTATTTATTTATTCAATGCTTTATTTTTATCAGTATTAACTCATGTTTATTTATCTCATATTTTAGCTTATCATCCAACATCACTTTATATTATCTTTCAAGTTGTTTCTGCTTTGGCCACTGGGAGCTTTTCCAATTGATTTCTGTGCCCCTGTGACATCTTCCCGTCATGTTTGTTTGTTTCTTCAGCACTAGCTGAATAATAATAAGATGTTCCAGGATCATCTTATATATTTTCTGTCCTAGTTCTAGTATCAGCACTTTTTTTCTGAAAATCTCTGGATCTTTTTCTTAGAGAATGGTGTTAGAAACCAAGATCTGGGTGCTAGAGGTCTGTACTTGTTAGTGCTGGGTACAGTTGCTTGTGGACTCTTTGACCTGACAGAGCAAGAAAATATACATGCTTGCTAACCTGGGTGTATACCTATTCCTATATGTGCCCATCTGTATCTATAGTAACCTAAACATGAATTTACACTGATGTCTCCAACTCTAATCCATTGCCGTCATTCTAGCTTCCTCCTTGGCTCGCTGTCTCTCCAACTGTGAAAAACCTGCCTCCTGCCTTCTACCTCCTGCCATTCATTTACGTAATTGTTAATTTCTAGTGTACATGTGTAGTGGTTTCTGAATTATTCTTTCCATTTCCTCTTCAAGCTATTTATTATTTTCTGCCTCATCTCAGTGCTTCTGTGTCTATGTCTTGCAATTACTGCTGTAAATCCACAAGGGCAGAATTTGTATCTGATTCTTCCCTATTTCCATAGAACCATGCTGGTAGAAGGGATTCTGCACGTGTGTGGGAAAGATGCACACACACTTGAGAGTTCTGTTAACAAGAAAAGTTTGTGATTATGAGAATAAACATGAATAGGAAGTGGTTGGGCAGAACAAGAAATTAAAGAATTACAAGAAATTATCAGAGTGGATTATGTCTACAGTATGTGACATTTCCACATGAAATATGAGATGGCAATGTTCTAACTCACACTTCTAAATCATGTTCATTGCCAACATAAAGGGTAGTGATTTTCCTGGGCTCATGGGATAGAGGAATCCACAAAGTAGATAAATGAAACACTCACTGAGGTTAGGGGAAAGCATTTAAAAGAAACACGTGTCCTTTAGCAGAAACTAAGAGTTTGAGTGTAGGGTGATATTTTCCCCTTCCACTTTTTCTATATATTCTAAATGTTCCCAAACAATAACATACATCTTTATAATGTAATAATATTGTTTATTTAAAATAAACTTTACTCAGCTGTATCACTTCCTTGAGAGGATATGGTTAACTTTTCATTCTTTAGCCACTGAGGCGATTGAAAGACAAGCCATGCACTTAAACATTCTTCTGTAGCTTTGTGTTGCAAATTTAGAGAGGCTGCACTTTGCTGTCAATTTTAAAATCACATGGCAAAAAGGAAAAACGAAGTTGTATTACTTTTGAGTTTTCTAGATACAAATGGAAAAGAAGAGTTCAATAAACCCTTGGATTATAAAAGACCCTTAGCTCCCTAAGTTTGACTCTTGCCTATATTGTTAATATCATGATTAAGACTACAGAACCATCTTGAGGTGGCAGTGTGCTCAAACCTGAGATTCTGTTACTGTTATTATTATTATTATTATTATTATTATCAATACAAAGAGAATGTAATATGCTAGGTGTGAGACTTGTGAATGTAAAAAGTAGAAAATGAGAGGCTCCAATTGTTGGTATGTGTGCTATAACAACATCTGACATATATTACAAAGCCAAGCACATGAATCATATAGTCACACATCACTTAATGATGGAATGCATCCTGAGAAATGTGTTATTAGAGGATTTTGTTGCTGTGTGAGTGCTACAGAGTGCACTTACACAATCCTAGATGGTCAAGCCTACTGCATACCTAGACTTCATGAAACAGCATATTGCTCTTAAGCTATAAACCTGTACAGCGTGTTACTGGACTGAATACTGTAGCAAATTGTGACACAATGGCAAGTATTTGTGCATTTAAATGTGTCTGAACAGTTGGTCATACTCAGTGATCTATCACAGAAATAAAGAACAGAGTACCATATGTTCTCACTCATAAGCGGACCTTGAATAATTATTATAATACTATAAGAAAGGAATTGGCAGTAGTGGGAAACTGCCAGGAAAGAAGGGGTGGGATTGGCAGTTGAGGGAAACTGCCATGGGAGGGAGGGACACACCTCATCAACAAGGGTACCTGCATAATCAACGTTTGTATATCTAACCCTGAATTGTACCCCACATCTTTAAAATAAAAAATAAATAAAAATAAATAAGTAAATATGTCTAAACATAGAAAAGATACAGTAAAATGTGGTATTATAATCTTATGGAGCTGCTGTCATATATGTGGTCCATGATTGACTGAAAAGTGGTTATGTGGTACATGACCATGTGTGTATGAGCTGAAGAAGGAAGATAAAAGAGTGGTATATAAATAAGAGTGTTGGACAGTGTGGCTGGATGTGGCCCAACAGTTTTCATGCAAACAGCTCAAAGGGGCTCTGTCCAAGGTGGGCTTATCAACAAAGCTACTGAGGATTGCAGTGTGAATATAAACAAATGCTCCACTTTGAAGTGTTCAGTTCAATGAGCTTTGACAAACTATGGTTTTAGATACAATAGCCTTTTTCCTTTTACCAATTCACACTTTTATTAGTCACTGAATCATAAAGAAGTGTTTGCTTTTAGTACATTTTAGATGGCTCTTCCCTGAAAACACTGACACTTCTCTAAATATTTGGCCATTGTCAACTGGCCATGGTGTTGCCTTATTTTTTCCTTTCTCACTTCCATTTTAAAGTCCATAGAACCAAGCTAACTTGCTTCAAGTAGTGTAACATGAGGTACCTCATTGAGTGCTTCTTATACTAATGTCTCACAACTGTGAAAAAGCCATCATGTTCCCTGGTCTACTCACCACTCAAGGCATGAAATCCAGGGGCTCCATTCACAAACAGCCCTGGCAGATATGTGTGTTCCTGACAACTATGTTGTAGCAGACAGCAGTTACCTGTCAGAAGGAAGGGTGGCTTTTCTAACATGGTGCAAAGGCAGCTTGGACTGGTGTTGAGCGGAAAGCACTTCATGGAATGAATGACTGTTCCGGCTATGTGCCGCGGAAAGTGAGATGACCACTCCTTTCCAGCAGTGACAAGTGTTGAGATTGACTCTGCGAAACAGAAGTTATGAAGTATGAGAACTGGTGGTATCACCTTCTGAGCTGTCTCTACCAAGGCAACCGAAATATACACAGAAACCTTGTGTAACTCCCTGCATGAACCAGCCATTGGAACTGCAGTGCCGTGGGCAAGAGATTAATGAGAATTCACCAGGTAAGCAAGACAAGGCTTTAGTAACGCTTGTTAGGGGATTTCCAAATGGAATGGGGAGAAAATGTATAATGCTTCCCCCACCTTTCTAGGTGATATCACCATTGAGTAAGAGAAAGGAAACTAAAATCCTGAGGGCAAGACAAAGAAGATTCTGGGGAGAGAATTTCTACAAATCAGGGCTTTCCCCATGGTGAAGCGTCACCTTGGCCTCGGAGTTTTCTTACACTACAAGATCATCTGGTCCTGAGTTTAGTTAGAGGGAAGTGGGGCCAAGAGCTGGGTGTCAGCTCTGTGGCAGAGGTTGCTTAGAGCTGTGATGACTGCTCTCACTCACTCTTCCTTGGGTCATTCTATATAAGTTGCTTAATTTTGATAAGCCAGTGACCTTTGATTTTGCTTAGGACATGTTTTTCTGGGTAACTGTCTGCCACATATGTATGTGATGCAACATCCAAAAGATGGAGCATTTATCTGCTTTCTACTATTGCCCCCTTAGAGATAACTCTGAGTTACCTACAAAATATACCTGATACATTTTACATGATATTTTTAAATTTCATTTTTGAATTCTTCTAGTTTTATAAAAATGCAGTGTGCAAATCTATTTCTCATTTTCCTCATGGCATATTTTATATTTCCAGATTAAGGATTAAAATAATTTTAACTTTGGTTTCTTAAAAACAAATAACTTCTTTTGAGCACTGTTTGCCTTTTCATCTCCCAGATCAAGACAGCTTGTCTTCAGACATAGGGAGGGAGTCTGTGGCTATTTATCTCAATTAGGTAACCCATAGAACCAAGATAACCCTCTTCAAGTAGTGTAACATGAGTTACCTCATTGAGTGCTTCTTTTTTTTTTTTGAGTTGGAGTCTCACTCCATCACGCAGACTGGAGTGCAGTGGCCGCTCCCGACCACCGCAGCCTCGACCTGCTGGGCTCCGGCGATCCTTCTGCCTCAGCCTTCTGAGTAGCCAGAATTACAGGCTCGCGCTACCATGCCCGGCTAATTTTTTTGATTTATTGTAGAGATGAGGTTTTGCCTGCCCAGGCAGGTCTCGAACCCGCGGGCTCAGGCAATCCACTCACCTCAGCCTCCCAAGGCGTGGGATTACAGGCTGAGCCACCGAGCCCAGCTAACAAATTTCTAAAGTTAATATTAATATAAAGATTTCTTAAATATAAAATATAACCCTGTAAGAGATCTAATTTACAATGCCACAGACAAAAATAAAATAGCTTAACATTAACTTGAGAAATTTGTAGAATCCATATGAAGCAAAATGTAAAATATTAATAAGCATGAAATAAGATGGAATTTCATGTTATGTCCTGATGTGATAAGTGAAAATACAATGTCAAAAAATGTAAATTTCTCCAAATTAATATACAGTTTTTTTTTACCTGGTCCAAATTACCAATGATTTTTATAGTAACTTTACAAATATGTTAAAGATTCTCTGGATGAGTATATATATAAAATATTATCCAAAAAAATTCTGAGAACATATAGTAATGAAAAAACTCAAACCCTACCACATATCAAAACATATTATGAAGATATCATGATTAAAACCCTTTGGTACTATTTTATATTGGAATTAATTTATAATAAATTACATAGGGGCAATTGGCTAATGCTTCAGAACAAAAAAAGTGAGCTTTAATACACATAATATCAATCAATCAACAAAGCAATACAGTCCTAGAAGAAAGTGTATCTATTCATACACACTTGATTTCAATCTCACAGCTTTATTGCTGTTATTTTTAGTTATTGTAATCCTAGAGTAATAAAGATATTGCTAAAGGAGGTGAAAATCACCAGAAGCCATTACAGAAAATATTGATAAATATTAACACAAATATTTATAACTTCTCCACAAAAAAATGCTAAACCCAGCACTTTGTGAGGTGGAGGTGGAAGGATTTCTTGAGCCCAAGAGTTAGAGACCCACCTGTGGAACATAACAAAACCTAATCTCTACAAAAAAATAAAAACACTTAGCCAGGTGTGGTGGCACATTCCTGTAGTCCCAACTACTCAAGAGGCTGAGGTGGAAGGATCACCTGAGCCCATAAAGTCGAGGCTCAGGTGAGCCATGATCATGCTGTGCTACTGCACTCAGTCTAGGTGACAGAGAGAGATCCTGATTTAAAAAAAAAAAAAAAAAAGAACTTCTGCCGGGCTCAGTGGCTCAGCCTGTAATCCCACGCCTTGGGAGGCTGAGGTGAGTGGATTGCCTGAGCCCGCGGGTTCGATACCCACCTGGGCAACATGATGAGACCTCATCTCTACAATAAATCAAAAAATCAGCCGGGCGTGGTAGCGCGCGCCTGTAGTTCCAGCTACTGGAAGGCTGAGGCAGAAGGATCACTGGAGCCCAGCAGGTCAAGGTGTCCTTGATGGCCAGAAGCAGCCACTGCACTCCAGCCTGGGCGACAGAGTGAGACTCCAACTAAAAAAAAAAAAGAACTCAACAAATGTATGTACTGGTACATCACAAGAAAGAGAATTTCCTTAGCATACAAGGAGTTCAGAATAATC
>CAUYQG010301672.1:0-10939 GCA_963574415.1 Tarsius wallacei | reverse complement strand
CGGCTGATTTTTTGATTTATTGTAGAGATGAGGTCTCGCTTGCCCAGGCGGGTCTCGAACCCGCGGGCTCAGGCAATCCACTCACCTCAGCCTCCCAAAGGCGCGGGATTACAGGCTGAGCCACCGAGCCCGGCTTACCATGTCCCTATTTTAACATGTCTCTAGGATTCCCAGGGTATGGCACCTTTTTGGGTTTTTCTTTTAGGCAATTACTCACCCAAATCCAACCTTTAGCAAGGGCTAGGTCAGGAGACATTTCACTGTAGCGTTTCTTTTTTCCCTCTTAACTCAACTTGACTTTTTATTCTTTCCTTTTGCATTTGCCTGTGGATGTATTCCTGGTATCTAGTTTCTGTTTTTCTGTATTTCTCTTGTTTAATGTCACTGATATAATAAAGTCAATAAAAGTACTTCCTAGGTTAATTATGGAATGTTAAGGCTGAGGAAACCACAAAGGTGACCCACCAGAAACTTTAATCTCCTTGCTGATATCTAGCAAATGTTCATACTGGCTGTGTTGAAATGATCACCAGCTCCTGTGTGTGGTGTTGCCTACGCATGCTGCTTGAGTTTTACCAAGTGTTTCCCCGCACTGGGTCAGATCTGGTACCGATGACCTCCTATGTTTTCTCCCTTCCTTCCTCTGTGTTTACCACGTCTGGCCACCAGCAATGCTCTGTGTGTCCCCTTGCTCTTTTAGGTCTTGTAAAGTGCTCCTTTATCACGAAAGAATTACCTCTTTTAGTGAATGTGGTTTCTAACTCACTAAAGAATTACCTCTTTTAGTGAATGTGGTTTCATCCTTAAACATTATGGTATTATTTTTTAACTAATTAGAAAGATTGTAAAACCAAAATCACATGAAATGTATGCCATTTAAGTCCTATATTTCTTTTTTTAAATTTTTACTTTTTGTTTTTAAAATTGTGGGGTACAGTTCAGGGTTAGGTATACAAATATTCATTGTGCAGGTACCCATGTTGATGAGGTATGCCCCCCCTCCCCAGGCAGATCTCTACTACTTTCAATCCCACCTCCCTGCACCCCCCCCCACGGTTTCCTGCTACTGTTAATCCTTTTCTTATAGTATCATGGTAGTTGTTCAAGGTTCACTTATGAGTGAGAACATGTGATACTCAGATCTTCGTTTCTGTGAAAGATCACTCAGTATTATAAACTCTGATTCCATTCAGGTATATTTCTTGAAAGGTGTGATTTGTTGTGAGTGTGGACAAAGGTTTGTGATGGAGGGACAGAAGAGTTGTGTAGGAATTGCTTGGGTATTTCCCAGACACTGCAGTAGCCCCTCATCCTGGGAGATATGTTCTGAGACCCCAGTGGAAGCCTGAAACCCCAGACAGCCCTGGCCCTAACTGCCATCCATGGAAGCTGGTTTCTATTCATGTTGTGTCCTCCACCCACCACACGTCTGAGGCCTTTTTTCATCTGATGTAAGCATTTATCACTCACTGTGGCTGTCATGTATACTTTGAGGTGCAACAACAAAACCAGCACAAATTTCTTCTTCCTTCCTGACCATTTAATGAGTAGAAGATTCGTTCTTATCGTAGATCTTAGCAACCTCTGCATGTGATTTATCTTTCTTAAGTTGAGAATTTTCCCTTTTCACTTAAGGGAAGCACTTCCTGGCTTCTCTTTAGCATATGTGCATGGCCAGCATCACTTCTCTTGTGCTTGGGGCCATTATGAAGTCGCATGAGTGACTTGACGTAAGCATGCGATACCAGGACAGGTGACTCCCCGGCGGGGAGCGGCTACAGCATGAACATGCTTATCCAAAGGAGGGTTCACATCCTGGGCAGGGAAGAACAGAAAGGCATGAGATTTCAAACTTGTGAATTGCTGATTTCTGGAATTTTCCATGTAATATTTTAAAACTGCGGTTGACCATGAGTAACTAAAATTGTGGAAAGCAAAACTGCAGATGATGGGGGATGACTGTTAGTTTTTTATTGCTGCCATCACAAATTGCCACAATTGTAGTGGCTTAAACAACACAGACTCACCATCTTATAGCTCTGTAGGTCAGAAGTCCATGATGGTCTCATAGGACTGATGTCTTTGTGTTGGCAAACTTCTATCCTTCGGTCGTCCTCAGGTAGGAACTACTTCCTTGTTTTTCCAGCATCTAGAGGCTGCCTCCTCCGCTTGGCTGGAGGTTCTTCTCCCCACCTTCAAACAGGACAGCAGGTGGGTCCTTCTCACATGGTGGCACACAGGTGGGTCCTTCTCACATGGTGGCACACCAGCCTCTCTTCTGCCTCATGTCTATGTTTTTGAGGACTTGTGTGATATTGCCGCCTCACAGACACCATACCTGAAATTTTGGGGTTGTCACTAGTAGACCTTGAGGTGTCTTTTGCATTGTTAATTTATTGAGCCAATAGCGATTGAATACTTCCAGTTTAAAAATCGTTATGTTAAATCTATGAGAGATGTCAGGACGAATTGAAATGGTGTTGAGACATTAGTTCTTCATTTCCTTAAGATTTGTGTCATCTCCGTCAGACACAAATCTTGCACACTGTCTCCAGTGTCCTTGAATGCCTCTATGGTTGTGCCTTCTTTCTTTCCTACACTGGCTGACCATGAACTTCTGGACATGGATGAAATATCACACTACAGTGAGTGGGATCCGGCAGTCACCATGAGTCTGAGTAGGATGTAAGCATTCATAGAGGGCTGACTGCTATAGCCTCAGAGGTCTGGGGAGCTAGCTTTCAGTGGGATTCAACCCTGCTCCGCGGGAAGGGGAAGGGGCAGCTGGCCAGTAGTCTGCTCTGTGGACTACTTGAAGGTGTGGTTCCTCCTTATAATCTTCTAGAGAAGTTCTGTAACCAAACCCAGGTTCAGCTGCTAATGGCTAGAAAGCCAAATTCAAGAGACAGGAGTTGGTGAAAGGAAAACAGGTTTATTTAAGAAACGGCAGCTTAAGGAAATGAAGAACTAATGTCTCAAAGACCATCTCCCTGAAGAGTTTTGAGCTGGGGTTTTTAAGGGGATCATGGAGGGTGAGGGGTTGGATAATTGGGGCCATTGATTGGTTGGAGAAGGAGGATGCAGTCTCCAGGGTATGGAAAGTGCCTTCTTTGGTGAGTCAGCTTCCCGTGGGGCCCTTCAGACCAGCTGACATCAGAAATTTCACGGGTGTGCAGGGTGTGAAAGGGTAACTCAAAGGGAAAATGACATTTCATCATGTTCAAGCTGTTGTGGGATCAAGAGGTGTCCAATAGCCATAGACATCTGGGCACCAGTGAGTGTCCGAGGAGGCTGGGGAGTGTCTTGGTCAGGTCACAATGTTCCTACAAATCTTTAACAAAGCATAGTTAGTTATTTCCATGCTTCCCCTTTAATCCAGGAGTTAGTTTTGAAAACTATGTGGCTGCTGTTTTTGTGTTTTATCTCAGAGCTCTAGGATTACCCTGGCCTACAAGCAGGAATGGGCAAAGACCCTTAAACAAAAATTGAGCTCACAATGAGAATTTTGCTGTTGGCTGTTACAGTTCTGTGTGCCTAATGAGTGGCCCCCTCTGAGTGGCCTCTGCATTTCTCCACACTGGCTGTGAAGCAGTCGTTCTGCCCTGCTTTTTCCTCTGCATTCCTTTTTTGGTGTGTGTCCTTTGTCCTCTGCCCTTTGCCCTCCTCAAATAAGTTGTTAGCAACTTAATCCTTGTTTCAGGCTATGCTTTCTAGAAGACCTGGCTGAGATCCCATGGAATTGGGCCTTCTCCAAATATCAGGAAACAAAACATTTCCAAACTCATGAGTGTCTTTTTTATTAAAAAAAAGTCTTAAAATAATGATGATATGTAGTCTCAGATATAAAGTACAGGAGATAAACAGAGACACATAGTGAGGAAGAGTCTTAAAGGAATCACCATCGACTGCCTCTCTTCTCCTTATTTTTGTACTTGCTCTTGTGCCAACCCTCATCTGCTGAAAGATGGATGGGATGGGCAGGGAATTGCTCTCTGAAAAGTGAGAAAACTATGGATCAGGGAGGATTAATCAACGTAAGATAACACCAAACTGTGGACTTTTTGCCTGGTACTTAATTAACAGCTTTCATAAGATTGTCCTTACAAGGCCCGCCTTCCCCCCCACTCCAACCAATGTCACCTGGGTATGCACCATTTTTCCGGCTGGCAATCAGCCCTGAGTCTCTTGTCTTCTCAGTCAGGCTGTGAGGCTTGTGGGCAGATTCTCGCCTAGTCTTTCTGATTTTCCCACAGGGCTCAGAAGAATGCCTTATATAGTAGACACAATAATAACTGATTTATTGTTGGAAATGACTGACGATGATCACTCACATAGTAATTATTGAATCTGAGATATCTTTAATATCCTTCCTGTTTCTGCACAGTTATCGGAAGATGGAGTTGATAACACAAAGATGTTCTCCAGAACCGGACTGGCATTTTCCTCTTCAGTTCTGAAGGTCCCCTGAATATGGCCAAAGGGAGGATCGTATCATACAACTCAACACCAGCAGAATATTCAGCTGTGTGCTAAATGCAGTTGTGCCCAGGGCTTAGTGAGAGCAGAAGAGTCACATTGGCCACCTGAGGCCCGGGGCGGGGGTGGGGGGTGGGTTTCTCTTTGTACTGTGTTAGGTTGTACAAGCCCTGCAGAGGACTTATTCCTTCTGTTTTGCAAAAATTAGCCTGGAGGATGAAGAACCAAGGAGAACATGTACTTGCCATTTTTATTCCTCAGAAATAGCAATTCAAATTATGTTCATCTCAGGTGATATTTACCATGGTTAAAGAATGCATCTTAAGGCAGACTATATTCTTCTAGTCAAAGTAGGATTGATAGATGGTTTCAAAAATAGTTTGATCAGCCCATGGCACACATAAGCTATAAAGATAGAAGGCAGGTCGATGCCTGACAGATTCCAAAGATAGTCTTTGATATGATTAGCTGTGGTCTCTTTAATATTAATGAACCACTAATGTCAATTTGAGAAACACACAAAGAGCATGGAAGCCTTTTAATGTTATAACTCAGGCAGCAGTAAGATTTACATTTGGGGTTGCAATAATTAGAGGAATACTCTTGAATAGGCATATTATTAAAATTATTATTGTACATATTATTAGATGTATATTATTATTATACATATTATTAAAATGCACCCATTTTACAGAATACAGTGCTGCATGTGTGCTACAAGGAGGGAGACAGATGACCATTGCCAATCAAGTCACTGTCCCTGAACCTGCTCCTTGGTCAGCAGATGGCAGACGCACCACACGCGTCACAAGGCATCCAGAGATGTCTCCGCATCAGGGACCCAGAGCTGGTAGAGATTCTCTCTCTGCACTGAACCAGCAACGCCCTTCTCAACCATGTGGCAGGATAATCGATGCAGACTGTAATGTAACTGTTGAGGAAGAGCGGAAAGAATGAAACTTATATATGTTCGTGTATGTTTCTTTTCTCCCTTACTTCTGCCCCCATGTGCACATCAGGGTTGTTTGCAGGCCTACATCAGAAGTTTAAGGACATCCTCTCTGATTTTGAAGCAGTCAGCACAACTTGAGTTTCTGCTAGAAGTCTCAAGTGGTGTGGGGAGGTCTAGCAGGCGGGGTCAGGTACTTTCTAAGCGGCCTCCCGTGTGCTCCGTTGTGACATTGTTGTGTATTACAATGTCATATTTATTTTTCTCTCTCCCCCACTAGACTGAAAATGCTCATTTGTTGAATAGATTAATAAATATTGATATGAGTTCTTCCTGCAATACTTTTTTTAGCTTCTAGAGCTCTTTTATCTTTGTTATGATAACATTTAAAAAGGAAGACTGCAAAAGCCTTTGCCAGTCAGTGTTCAGACGTGGTGAGTAGGTATATTGAGAACTTTCAAGAGGGAAACAGTGTTCATCTATAACTGTTTACAAGTAGCTCTGACAGTGATTTCCATCAAATGCAACTGATGACTTCTTGTGGCGATGTCCTGAGGTCCACTGTGGCTGGGCTGGACACATCAGAACACTTCTAGCATTTCACTCACTTTTTCCTGATTATAAATATAATATTTGCTTGCTTTCAGAAAATTATAATATACAAAACAGTATCAAAGAGGTCATCATAATCTCACGACAAGTTAACTATATCTGTTTTCTGTTCCTTTAGATTTTTTGGTGTTAGGTGTGAGCATATGTGTGCATACACATATATTTCACAAAAGAATCATCTTACTTTACTTGTAATATTCATCTAACACTGAAGCTCTCTGACCTACTTTTCTTCTCTTAACCTATTGTGATTGTCTTTCCTTGTGACAGAATCAGTCTGTTTGTATATCATACTTTGTGATTGTTGAAAAGCATTCCATTACGTGGATGTATAATGAGATATTAGCTATTATAAATATATTTATTACTTGATGCACAGCTTATAGATCATCTCAATATTATCTTAAAATAATTGTAAGATGTACTATATATAAATATGAAAATTTAAAAATTAGAATAATGTATTAATGGAAAAACTAAATTATCTTAAAATAAATGTAAACATGTGATCCTTTGGTCATAAGGACACACGTTCTGTTTTGACAAGTATTACCACCTACTTGTCCAGAGAAACGATGCCAAGGTCATTCCCCTCCCAGTGGGACTTATAAATGTACCCACGTCCTTGCACCAGTGGCTCTAACTGGGTAGTATTATTATTCTGCATTTTTCCAAGTTGATAAGTATAACATTGTTCATCTTGGCTTAGTTTGCACTTCCTAACTTAAGAGTGAGGTTGAACTTCTTTTTGCAAGTGTTTTGGTCATTTTTATTCCTTTCATTGTGAACTGTCATTTTGTGTCCTATGACCTGAGCCCCTAACTCTTATATTTATTTTATTAAATTGTGAAATGTGTCACAAACATGAAAAAGTGGCTGAAACACAAAGATGGTGTGGAGGTGACCATGAAGGAATGTGCCTGTGCAGTGGACATCTAGGCTGGTAGTAGGACTCTGCCCATTCCATGGGTGCCCTCTGAGCCCCCTGGGCTACCACCATTCCTTCAGGTCTGCTGTCCCGACCCACTTCCAATGTGCCCAACTCTCTAGATGGCTGTGTAGACTGTGGCTCGTCCACCCCACCTTCCCTCCTCTTCTCCAGGCCCGGCCTGCGTTGTGACCTTGCACCCCCACTTCCTGCAGGAGTCTCCTCAGGCGGCTGCACAAATGACGATGGACTTGGTGTCCAGTGTAGCAAAGACGAGTCCTCTCACAACTCTGGGAGCCAGTCCAAGATCTACGGGCAGCCCAACCGGCCTCCCCTGAAGGCTCTCAAGGAGAACCTTCCTTGTTTCCCTGGCTTCTTGTGGCCCCAGGGTTCCCAGGCTTGTGGCTGTATTGCTCGTCTCTGCCTCTGTCCTCACATGACTCCAACCCCTCAGTGATCCTCCTAGATTTAAGGCCTATTCCAATCAGGAAGGAGGATGTCACTTCAAGGTCCCTAACTTGATCACATCTTCAAACACAGTCACATGGCAGAATCTGGGACATGGGCGTATCTTTCGGGGCCATCAGCTGAGCCACCATGCAATCCTTTCTCGGGATCCCTCCCTTTTCTCCTTCCCACGTGGAGCCCATCTGATCTCAGCATTTGCTTCCTGGAGGACTCGAGCCAACCCAAAGGACTGAGCTGTAAAGCAACACTGCACTTGGGGAGGGGCCTTCTGGTGCCGTCCAGTGAGACTCAGTCCAGCTGTGATGAGGGTTGGACCCCTGTGGAGAAGGGGGAAAGCCTGGGTTGGGAAGAACCTTGCCTTGAGGAGCAGCTCCAGAAACTGGTCAGGCCAGTGGGGAATCTGGCCCACTGCCCAGGTGTGAGTCCCAGGGTACCGCCTCTGCAGTCACCTTCTGTTTCCATCACCAGCGGGACAGCTGGGGAATATGCACGAGGGGCCTTGCAAGCACATGGGGTCTCTGGGCTGAGGTAGAGCCTCCAAGAGAAGGGCAGGGCACAGGTCTGAATCTGTGTCCCTAGAGTTCATGTGATGAAAGCTCACCCCCAGTGTGCTGGCATGAGGAGGTGGGCATCCTGGGGGCAGAGCCCTCATGACCTAATCACTCTTCAGGGTATCAGAGTCCTTATCACAGAAGCCTGAGGGAGCTGCCCACCACTCCTCCACGTGAGGACCAGAAGAAAGTGACATCTGTGAACCAGAAAATGAGCTCTTGCCAACACTGAATCACTGGAGCCTTGACCTTGAACTTTCAGCGTCCAGAGTCACTGGACATACACTTCTGTTGTCCTTAAGCCACCCAGGCTATGGTGCTCTGACACTGCAGCCTGCAGGGTAAGACTGGTAGGGTCTTCTCCTGGAACACTGTCTCGGGGACATCTCTAATCCTCTTTCTGCCCCTCCTCCACTCTCTGCTCTAACTCCTACTATCCCCAGCTGTCACCTCAATAGATCTCGGAGGCTGGTTTCAGAAGGAGTGACTCGAACCTCCTGGTTCATGGGTCTGAACCCTCGATCCCACACTCTCCTTAGGGGTGTGCTTCACAGTACAACAGGGCAAGGGAGAAGGATCCTATGTTCCCAGGCCCGTGAGTTATTCCTGTGGGAACTCTGGTGTGATGTGTCCACTGCATCATAGAGGATGTGTGGTTCTGGAGACTCCGAGTACAGCCTCTGAAGTAGCCAGGAGAGCAGCCCTGGGAGTTGGTCTTGTGCTCTGGGGCTGCTGCTTCCAGATGGCCCAGATGTACCTTACCCGATCACATGCCCAGCTACATTGTAGGGACTGGGAGTACCTTCTCACTCACTCCTCTTCCCAAGTCACGCCTCACCTCACCATGGGGGATATGGCCCATTTCACTCACTCCTCATTCCAGATCTTCCATTCTTTCATGCCATGCTCTGTATCCAGAAGGCCAGTCCCTTGGGACAGCATTGCCAGGTTGGATTCAGGAGATGGGGTGAGATGGGTGATCAGGAGGAAGACTACGGAATGGAAGAGAAGGGGGGAACGCTTAGGATCTCTTTTCTGAGTTTTCCCTGCAGTGGTCTACCTGCTGAGCCAGATCACAGCTCCCTCTCCATCCGAATCCAGACTCGCTTCTCCTGGTGGGGAGATAGCTCCCCCAACACCCCCTGAAGCCTGCTAGTCAGGGACTTGCTATGGTTAGGAGTAACCACAGGACCAGAAGGTGGCATGTTCGAGGCTGCGGAGGGAGGTACATCTGAAAACAAGATGCTGCGGTGGATGGTGGTTCCCACCATACGCAGCCCCCAGGGAGGGTCATGCACCTGGGTCTGCAGCTGGGTGTCGCTGGCACATCTCCAACCGGTGCAGGTGGGACGAGGTCCTGTTAGCTTGTTCACACTCTTCCTGAAGGCCCCATAAGGCATGCGTGTGGCACAAGTCACCACAGAGCCTTCAGCTTATGCCTGGAGAAAGTCCTCTTTGTGGAGGAAGCCTGGAGGAAGCTCCCACTGCAGCTAAGGGAAGAGAGGGGCTGGCTGGACACATGTCATGTGTCCAGAGCCTTGAGAGGTGAATCTTTTCACAGGAAAGTATGAGTTGTGAATAGTATCTGAAGATCTGAGCTGGTGAGTTGGTGGGCAGATTCCAGAAAGGATTTGTGGGGTAGCAGATGCAGGCTCTCCATACCTGGCTTCTGCGTTCAATGTACCCTATGGTGACCTCGTCAAAGGGCACATGCTGGATGACTGCATCTCTGTTGTGGACATGGTATTCTACTGGTGGGAAGCACGTCCTGTTACAGAAGCTACAGGGTCTTGTCAGCAGCAGTGAGACCGCATGACACTACCATCTGCAACCAGAATCTCATTTCACCCTCCCCTAAGAAGACATGAATTTACTGAGGGCATTCCCTGCTCTATCGGCTAGCTCCTTGCCCCCCAAGAGGTCTTTAGAACTGTGTCATCAATCCTTGAAGAAGTCACTTCAGCGTGTAATCTCTCTCTGACACAGCCTTTCGTTTTGTGGGCTCCAACCGTGGCAAGTATGGGTGAGGCCCAGTGTGCCTGTTAAGATGTGGTTCTCAGTGCCATCGGAGGAGCCTTCCCAATGCTGCCTGTTTGAGAAGACAGTCTTGCCTTCTGGTAGGAGAGACACGTTTGTGTGAGTTCAGCCTTAAACTCAACGGGTGGGAGAATACTCCATCGAAGTGAGAGTGAGTTTAGGGGCTGTCACCCCAGAAGATGGAGAGAGCATCCCACCTGGGACCAGAGCCTGCCCTGCCCACTCCAGGCCCTCCACAGCAGGACTCAGGGCCGGCAGCCTTTCCGGCTTATGACTAGCACAAGATGTAGAGGGAGAGCGCGGGGAGAGTCACAAATGAGAAACAATCTCCTGTTACTTGGGAAGGGCGCTGTAGCCAGGCGACATCAGGGTACTAAGAGACATACATGCCCTGTCTGCCGCTGGGTGGCTGGACATTGAGGGCAAGCAGCCTCTCCAAGGGTGTTGCAGGTAGTGCCCAGTCCCTCCTATGCCACGGCTGTAACTTCCCACTGGACATCTGTTCTTTACCAATGACAGAGTCGGCTGAGAGGTAAAGCTAAGACACTAAGAAACAGTCCCATATTGGACAGAAAGATGGTCTGAAGACGCACCAGCGGTTCCTGGTTCCTGACAATTCAAGCCTGAAGGACACTTGCCAGGGCAGAGGTTTTGTGGATTCTGAAAGTTATATAATTTGAAGGCTTTCCTTAAGAAAAAGCAGACCCATGTACAAAACTAATGTTAAGCATGAAAACACACATGCCTATGAGTGAGAAATCATGGAGAATTACAGGTTTTAGGAAGCTGAGAATTAGCCGGGCGTGGTAGGGTGCGCCCGTAGTTGCAGCTACTTGGAAGGCTGAGGCGGAAGGATTGCCGGAGCCCAGCAGGTCAAGGCTGCAGTGGCCGGGAGCAGCCACTGCACTCCAGTCTGGG
>CAUYQG010301658.1:0-47968 GCA_963574415.1 Tarsius wallacei | reverse complement strand
TGGCTCGGGGCCCCTGTGGGGGGCCCAGCTCCCTGGGATCCCACCCTGGGAGAGGGCCGCTCGCGCCCCTGCCTGGGGTGAGCGCGCGGGGGGGCGGGTTTGTTTGGTTTCAAAAGTGCACGTTGCTAACCGCCGGCAGCCCCCCCGCCGCTGAGCCGGGGAGGGGGCCGCCGAGAGTGACAGCTGGGGGTGGGGGCAGCGGGGAGGGCCCGGAGCGGGGGGGAGCTGGGGAGCCCGCGCGAGTTCCCCTTTCCTTTGGAACAAAGGAAAGTCTGTCTCCGAGGCATCTGTCACTCCCAGGCGGGCCGAGGAAGCGGGGCGCTCGGGGCCGGCGACCCGGAGAAAGTTTGTACGCGCCGGGACCCTCGGCCAGGCCGAGGGTGAGCCCAGCCTCCTGCGGGGCCAGCGCGCAGTCTCCGGGGCAGGGGGCGGCCAACATGGAGTCTGGGCGCAGGGCTGGGGGGGCGGTGCGGAGGTGGGAGCCCAGCCCCCTCCCCTCCCCTCCCTCCCCTCCCCCTCCGGGCCGAGTTCGGAGCACAAAGCCGAGCGCGCACGCTCGGCCGGCCCCGCGCCCCGAGGAGTCAGCCTGCGCCGAGCAGCCGGGGAAGGGGGTGGGAACCAAACTTTTTCCTGCCCTGGGACAGACACGTGAGTTTTCTTTATTCCGGAGCTCTCGTCCCACCGGGGTGGCGGGCCCGCGGGGGAGCTGTCGTGCGGAGCGTGACGCGGGAAGGGGGCCGGGGGTGCGGGCGCCCCGAGCGCCTGCCGACTCCTCGCCGCCCAAGGAGCCATGTGCTCCGACTCGGCCGGGACCGCGGGGGAGGCTGCGCGCTTTGTGTGAGCTGCTGGGAATGCGAGCGTGTGTGCGCCGCTCGGGAAAGTGCCGGGCCGCGCTGTAGTTGTCAGGAAGTTCGTGCGGGAGTGGCTGCAGGTGGCGTCGTGGGAGTGTGTAGGGGTGCACGGAGTGCTGTGTCGAGGGGTGCTGCCACGGGCCAGCGAGGGCAAGAGGGAGGGCTGATGTGATGACGTCCGAGAGTTCTCCCTGTCGGAGAGCTCGGGGTGGGCGGGCCCAGGAGTTGGGCTGCGTGGGTCACAGTTACTCGTGCTGGGCGTGGGGTTTGTTACTGCACCGAGTTTGAGGACTTGAGAGGTGGTTGGTGCCAGTTATCTGAGTGCCTTGTGTTCGAGTTGTGTGTGAGTGGCGGAGTGTTCTGGGTGCAGTGTGGGGCACACATGAGGGAAACATCCCGGGCCATAGGGGGGGGTCTGGGGTGCAGGACTCCGAGGTGGAAGAATCTATGTAGATGGAGGGGTCATCCCCGGGTCCCACCCTGAACCCTACTGACTGGGACTTGGCTGGCAGCCAGGGTGGAATTTGTACAGATAACCTCAGGTAAACGCCTCACAGCCAGCCAGGCTGCATCTCTGAGTCCAGATTCCCAGCTGCCAGGGCTGCCTGGAAATGTGACCTCAGAAAGCAGCCTGCTGGTCCTGCCCCTTGGGGAGTGGCACCTCTAACCAGTGCCTGTCTCACCTCCATGTGGCCTGGCTGAAAGAGTAGACCCTTCCCTCGAAAGCCTGGCCTAGTCGGCCAGGGATCTGGGCTCAGGCCCAGGGAGAGGAAACGAAACCTGGAATTGCCGAAGTCTGCTGGCTAGTCCGCCAGAGCTGGTACAGGCTGGGGAGGGAAGGTGGGGAGGCGCCGGGGGCTCAAGATTCTCCCATCAGTTTGGCCTAGAACTTTGCTGTTAACATGTAAATGCTCTTGCATGTATGAACGAGAATTCTGTCAAGGGCATGAGCAGCTGAGTTGGGTTATTAGGGAAAATCTCACTTCATTGGACAGGTAAAGAGGGGACTTGGGCCTAGAGAGGGGAGGACACTTGCCCAGGGTCACAGCACCAACTGGAGGAGGGGCAGACACCAGAGCCTGGCCTTACTCTCTGCTCTGGATCTTAAGGGGTTGAGTCTAGGACTAGGCCAAGGGCCTGGCAGAGAAGAATGTCCACCAAGCAACCAGTATAGCCAACGTCCCACTCTCTGCAAGGCACACAGCAGGGGCTCTGTAAATGTCACATGGCTGCTGCAGCACTCCTCCCTAGGCCTTGGGAGATCTGGGAGGCAGGATGGTATAAAGTTTCTTGGGGGACAGCAAACTACCTGAGTCCAAATCCTACTTTGATATCCTGTCCTGGGAGTGGGATTTTTTTCCCCCATAACAGCTTTATTGAGATATAAATTGCACACCGTACAATTCACCCATTTTATGTATACACATCATTGACTGCTGTGGTCACGCACCTGTAGTCTCAGCTACTTGAGAGACTGAGGAGGGAGGATGGCTTGTATCCAAGAGGTCGTGGCTGTGGTAAGCTGTGATTGTGCCCCTGCACTCCAGCCTGGGTGACAGAGTGAGACCCAACTCCAAATAAGTATATGTATCAGTGGTTTTTAGTATATTAACTGTGTGCAGCCATCACTATAGTCAATTTTAGAACATTTTTATCACCTCAGAAAGAAACCCCACACACTTTAGCTACCACCCAGCCCTAACCAACTGCTAACCTACCTTCTGTCTCTACATTCTGGACATTTCATGATAGATGGCCTCATAATATGTGGTCTTTGTGACTGACTTCTTTCCCGGTCCTTCTATGTTGTAGCACATGTCAGGACTTCACTCCTTTTTATGGTCAAGTAATATTCCACGGTAGATGTAGGCTGCAGTTTTTAGTCCATTCATCTGTTGATGGACAATTGGTTGTTTCCATATTTTGCCTATTATGAATAGTGCTGCTGTGTACAAGGTTTTGTGTACAAGGTTTTCTGTGGCCATAGGTTTTCATTTCTCTTCGGTAGATACCTGGGCATGAAACTGGTGGTCTTGGGTGGCTTTCTTAATCTCTTCCTGTTTCCTCATCGACAAAGTGATGATAACTGTTTGTCCTTATAAGGGGCTTGTGAGGACTCCATGAGATAACACATGTGAAGTGCTTGATACAGAGCATAGGAAACAGACCTCAGTGGTAGCTGCAGTTACTTCTCATCCTGGTCCTGCTTGTGAATGTGTTTCCTTAGTTACCTGCCCGCTCCGCGCCTGGAGACATGATGAACTTGGCCTTCTAGCTTGCTCAGGCGATGGTATGGCCTGAAACTTTGAATTGCAACTCCCCTGTTTCTGGTGTCCCAGGCTGTAGTAATGCTGAGCATGTTTGGAGACCGGGAACAGGGTAAGAGGCAGCACGTGGTGATGCTGTCTCCATCCCATGTCACTTGTCCCAGACTTGCTGAGGTCCCGCCTAGCCCCCAGGCACCATGTCGGATAGTGATCTCGGTGAGGACGAGGGCCTTCTCTCCCTGGCCGGCAAGAGGAAGCGCAGGGGAAACCTGCCCAAGGAGTCGGTGAAGATCCTTCGGGACTGGCTGTACCTGCACCGCTACAATGCCTACCCCTCGGAGCAGGAGAAACTGAGCCTCTCCAGACAGACCAACCTGTCAGTGCTGCAGGTAAGCAAGGGATCTGGGTGGTGGGTGGCAGGAGACCCAGTTCTGGCTCTGTCCCAGCCCTGTCACTGACTTCACTGTGTGGCCTCAAGCCAGTTACCTCCCCTTTCTCAGTTTCTTGGGTCAGGTGAGAACACACTCTTCCTGCTTCAAAGGAAAACGAAACAAGGTCTTTGCCGCTAATTTCCAATTCTGGAGAGTTCTGAAGAGGCAAGGAATTAATAAATGTGATCCATGTCTAGGTGTCATTAACCCTGGAGGTGTGAGAAGGTGAGGAGGCACCTAGGGTCTGGGATTGCGGGATTTGGTCCCCAGCCCCAGAGCAGTGTTTGGACAGAGACTTGGTTGCAGGGGCAGCTGGTGGTCTGCAGTGTGGTTAAGAGAGGAGTTGGGATCACAGACTAGGAAAGAGCAGAAGCCGAGGCTCTGGGCACCAAGCCCGTTCTGCCACACCTCGATTTCCCCATCTGTAAGAATGGGGGTCAGATTCCTCTCCTGCCTGATGGAAAACTGTTGTGAGGAACAGATTCAGAGCTGGACGTGAGCATGCTTTGCAAACCATGCACATGAGCACTCTCAAAGACAGCGTGAGCCCCTTCCATCAGGGTGCAAAGTATTGTCCCTTTCTCAGTCATCTGTGGGTATTTTTGTTCTGCTTTCATGGTGCTGAGCAGGGCACCTGGACTGCTGCAGCCTTGCCTCCAGTTGGACTCTTTTCCTCCAGGAGACACATAGTGGGGTCTCAGCCTAACACTGGAGGTCTACCCCTGCCCCACTGGCCCCCACTGCTCCCCTCCTGAGCCAACCAAGCCTCTTCCCTAAGGCCCCCTGCTTCCCTTCCCACCCCTTTTAAAATTTTGAGTCGAGGTCTCACTCTGTACACCTAGGCTGTAGTGCAGTGGTACAATCATACTTACTACAGCTGCAGCCTCCTGGGCAACTGGGACTATGAACACATGCTAACTTTTCTTATTTTTAGTGTTTAATTATTATTTTTTCAGTTGGAGTCTCACTCTGTCACACAGGCACTAACACGGCCACTGCAGCCTCTGTGATTCTCCTCAGCTTCCAAGTAGCTAGAACTATAGGCATGCGCCACCATGCTTGGCTTTTGGTTGGTTGATTGATAGATTGGTTGAAAAGAGAGGTCTCTCCAAGTTCCCCGGGCTGGTCTCAGATCTCTGGGCTCAGGGAATCCTTTCGCCTCTGCCTCCCAAAGTGCTGGGATTACAGGCATGAGCCACCACGCCTAGCCAGTTTTTAATTTTTTTTGTGGAGATGAGGTCTTGCTGTGTTGCCCAGGCTGGTCTCTCTCGCCTCAACCTCCCAAAGTGCTAGGATGACAGGCATGAGCCACCCCCCATGTCCTTCTGTGTCCCATGATTCCAGTCTATAGTGCTGCCCTTGCCCCACTCTGGACTTCCCACTTCCTCCAGCTCCTGCCTGTCCTTCATGAAGAGAAATGGGAAGCATTTCAGTCCTCCATTCCTGTCGCCTGACCTTATGCTCTCTGGCAATGGTTAATCCGAGTCTCCAGAGAAGGGGTCTAGAGTTTCAGCTCCTGACTTGTCTTCCCTCTTCCCCACAAGAGGAAACCTGGCCCTTGGCAGAGTCACTGCCTTCTCTCTGAGCCTCCTCATTTTCTCATCTGGAAAAAGCCAGATAATGGCAGCATTTCACGGGCTTGTAGGAGACGGACTCGAGAGAATCCGAGGCTAACTGGGTGGTTAAGGCACACAGTGGAAACTTCTGTTCCTGTTCTCATCCTCCTCTCCTCCCAGGTTGTAGGCTGAGCCTGGCTGCCTAGCAGTATGTGGCATCCCCACCGTGTTCCCAAGCAGAGTAGGGATCCCAGAGAGGAACCAGATACATTCTTACCCTCAAGGAGTGTCCAGTCTGGGATGGCGGTAGCAGGGCAGACCTGGCCACTAATGTTTGCAAAAATGCTCTCTACTGGGACCGAAGGCAGGGCAGGAGGACCTGCAGTCTCAGGCATCCTCCCAGGAGAGTAGCTGTGAACCTGCAGACTGCAGAGCTATTCCACCTCTCTGCTGGTCTCCCTGCCTTCAGCCTTGTTCCTCTGATCCACTCTTTGGAACACAAAAACATAAATCCGATAGTGCTCCTGCTCTGTCCAAACTCCTCAGAAGCCCAGCAGTGCCATCTCAGCTCTTCCTGCCTCTGGTCCTTGAGCCCTCAGGCCTCAAGGCCTCTTCCTTGCTCTGAACAGTTCAGGGGCAGCCCTGGCCCTACCTCACTGGCTCACTCCACTTAAAGCATCTCTTTCTCATGAGTGACGATTCTCTGATTATCAACCTGTATGTGGGCCGCTGCTTGTATTCCACCTCACACCTATCCTGTTAAGCCACTTGTCACACTATAGTGTGTATTGGAATTGGTTTTTGTCAGGACCACTGTTTCTCAGATCTGAGAAATGTACCATCTCCTTTTAAAGAACGTATTTTTTTGTGGACCTGCCTCCCCCCAAGATATTAACTAGAATAATTTTTATTATCATAACATTTATGTACAGTCATAAAACTGGAAAAAGAAAACTTATTTTTGCTTTTGCTCTTAGATGTGACTATAAAACCAGTTTCATGAAGTAGATACATGTAAAAACAATGAAATTCCATCCAACTGCATTACTTTGAAATGGTGGATGAGATTCTGCTGACTCAGCTGTGGTGTGTGTGACAAAGGCACTGAGTCTGGAGTCGAGTGGGTCTGGACTGCCACAGGGCATGATGTTCCTTATGATCAAAAGAAAAAAAACACAAAGCCGAAGCATCCTTCTAGAGAACCAGCAGACCTCACAACGACGTATCCATGGGGGAGGCCAAGTCTAGGGCACAGATCAGCCACTGGAGACTTGCAAGGAAGGGCCAGCTTGACCTGGCATCCCCTGGAGGGAGGGTCCACTGGTGGCCACCCTGCTCTAGAGTGAGGCTGAGAGCTAAGAGCAGTAGGGACCATCTGCACTCCTCGATGCTGTGATCCTGCAGCAGTCCCCACTGCATACTTCTCTGATAATGCCTCCAAGCTGTGCCTTCTTCTCAGCTCCTCTGGTCAATCACCAGTTACTGTGCACACACCCCTTAAATATTTCTGGGGTGTGGCTTCTTTCCCACCCTCATCCAAGCCATCATTGTCTGATCACTTGCCACTCCCCTACTTAAAACCCTTCCATGGTTCCTGCCAACCTAATGACAATATCACCTGCTCGTTGGGCCTCAGCCCTGGCACCCACACTCCCACCACACTGACCCACCATGCTAGACTGGTCTCCGCCCACCTCTGACCAGGGAGATCCTGGCCTCTGGTGGATCTCCCTGGTCAGCACCTGGACGGGGCATAGCACTGTAACTGCTCTTTAGACCACGCTACATCCTCAGGCGTGGGAATAACAACCTGGTCTTGTTTATCCTGTGGCCCTAGTGTAGCTCTGTGCTTGGTGTCTGGCCCGTAGTGCTGTAGTACTTATTGAAATGGTTGTAAGGTGCTGGAAATGTCAACAGGCGGGACCTCGGAAGGGGGGATGTGCAACATCTCTCGGGCCAAATGTGCTCAAGCTCCGGGAGGCAGCTCTCTTTCCTTTACTTAATTTTGAAAATTTTATTTTTTAGTAAGGACAGGTTTAAATATCCACAAAAGTAAGATCATATGATGAGCCCCTAGCACCAATCACCTGGCTTCCACAAGCACCAACATTTTGCCAGGCTTGTTTTATCTCTCCCTGGGGCATCTCTCTTGATTATCTCCCTTAACCCGCCCTGGAGCGATCTTATTAGCAAGTCAATGAGTCATTTAACCGGTTTGCTGGTGCTTGCCTGGGGCTAGGCAGTTAGGAGAGAAAGACAAAAATAATCTTTTGTGAAGGATTTTCACGGGTTCCTGTGACACCCTCTAAGTCCTTGGCTGGACTAGATCTGTGTGGTTTTCTGACTGCTGTGTGGGGCTGCCTAGGAGGCTTCTGAGCCCCTTCCTTCACTCTAACATTGATGGGGGTAGGCATGGTAGAACAGGCACCATCTCCCCATTCTTTCATGGCTGTCAGGACTCCTTTCAAATGAGCTTCCTGGGAGAAGCCTTTCCAAAGCCTGCACCAGGGCAGGGGCAGCAGCCCTTCAGTAAGGAGCCTTGGATGAGAAAGGAGACTAGTGCAGAGGCTGTGGTGACCTGCCACTCTCCTCTCTGGCTCCAAAGCTTCTTCCAGCTCCTCCCATGAGCAGCCTCTGTCTCATCTCAAGGCCTTTCATCTGTGTATATTTTTGAGCTTCTGTGTAAGCTTTTTCGCTTAAATAAAGGACTTAAGCCAGGTGTGGTGACTCATGCCTGTAATCCCAACACTTTGGGAGGCTGAGGCAAGAGGATTGCCTGAGCCCAGGGGTTTGAGACCAGCCTGGGGAACTTGGCAAGACCTTGTCTCTACAATAAATCAAAAAGTTAGCCGGGCGTGGTGGCACATGCCTTTAGTTCCAGCTATTTGGAAGGCTGAGGCAGAAGGGTCGCGGGAGCTCAGCAGGTTGAGACTGCAGCAGCCATGAGCATGCCACTGCACTCCAGCCTGGGATGACCGTGAGAGTCTGACTCAAAAAAAAGGAGGGGGAGGGGCTTGGCCCACAAGGCAAGTCAAACCAGTGGGTTCAACCGTTGGTTCCTAAACCTGAGCAGCCATCCTCTGGGTGCATGTCTGTAAACACTCGCCCTCACCAGATCTGTAGAGCAGATGAAAAATAGCAGTTTCAGTTTTAAAAAATCTCCCTCATGGGGATTCTGGTACAGACAGCTGACTTTAAGAGCACCTGGGTGTTGGTCACAGCGTGAATAGTGGTGCCGTGTGAGGGAAAGGCTCCTTTGTGCCTTCACTTCCTTCTCCACTTTTGCTCTTCCCGCAGCTGAAGACACGAACATTAGGGCACTCGGGACTGCCTTCCACGCCCTGCTCCCTCCTCATGCCTTTGCCAGCCTCCTGGTGCCCCTCTCGCCTCCTTTTGCAACAGTGATTCCTCCCTTGTCCTTCATCTCTGCCACTGATAAAAAACGCTGGCAGGGCAGAAGCCTGTCAGACAGCCCTGTTCAGGGGAGACAGGCTGTGTTCTGCCATATAAATCACAGAGCTCACCTTGGCCCTCTTCCTTCCTGCCACCTCCCCAAGGACCTTGAGTGGGGACAAGTCACCGGCTCTTTTCCTGACTGAGGTACGGGCAGGCCATTGGAAGGGGCTTCAGAAAGCCACACTGGTGGGCCACTCACCTTCCGCCCCTGCCCAGCTCCTCAGCTGTGCACTTCCTTGGGCAGAGACAGACAGACAGATGCTGGGCTGCCAAGTGGTCTGTGGACCCGACAGGCTAGCGGGGGAGTGTGTGGAGGGTGTTTTTCTGTTCTCTTCGCTGAACTGTTAGCCAAAGTGGGAGGTGCAGCTAAGGGCTAGGTGCCCACACAGCTGCTGGGAGCCGCCCAGTCTCCCCTCCCGTTCACTGCCTTCCCCATAGCACTCAACCCAGCCATGGTGCCCTGCCTTCCCCCTGTATCGGGGTGAGGTGAAGAGGTGTACTTTGGAGCACAGGCAGTGGAAGAGGCAGCTGTGGGAGGGAGGGGAAGGAAAGAAGGCACGCTTCTGGGCAAGAAGGCTTCTGCCTGGGACCAGGCTTTCTGGATCCAATCCCAGCCTTTGCGCCTGTGACCTTGAGAGGCTTCTGAACCTCTCTGACCAGGGCCTCTGTTTCTTCAACAGAGATCATCATAGAACCTGCCTTGTGCGTTTTGTGTCCAAGTGTTTGCTGTTAGGATGCTGCTGCTGATTCAGCCATCCCTTCTGTTCCTCTGTATGGTGAGACAGCAAAGCAGCGGGGGGGCCCCAATGCCAGAGGACCTGTCTGGGAACCCCAACTCTGCACTGGAGCTGTGTGACTGTGAGCGGTTCTCTCGTCTCTGAGCTCCAGTTCCCCTTGTAGTACCTTGAGGACTGCTTTCTTCCTTCCAGGCTTGTGCGCACATTAAACATAACACAAGTGAGATGGCTGGCATGGTGACTGGTATCATGCATCCCACCCAGCTATTGAGTCCTACCTCTCTTTGGGTTTCACCTACAACCCTAGTTATGATTTGGCTCAGCCAGTGTCTTTGCTCAGCTGTACTGGAGGACCGTAGAGGTGAAGTGGGCATATGAGACTCCCAGGGCTCTTTGTGGTTGGCATGGGGAGGGAGAAGGGCACAAAGCTCAGGCTCTGCCTGCCCAAGAGCCTTTCCGCCTGAGAGGGCAGGGGGCCTGGTGCCATCTTAGGGTGACCAGTGGAATGGGTGCAGCTGGAGTCGACTAGGCAAGGAGCCCTGCCTACTTCATGCACCAGCTCCTGTCATGGATGACGGATAGTCCATGGGAAGATGGTACCCAAGGGGTTGCTCGTACAGCCAAGAAAGAGGCCTGGTGATAGCCAGACAGAAAGTAGTACACGAACCCCGGGCCTTTGATCTCTTGAGCACACACTGAGGAATGCTAGGCATTGCTGCAGCCCACACAGCGCCCACGTCCCAGCCAGCGTCCCAGCACCCTAGCATCCCAGCACGCAGGAGGGAAGGGAGGAAGCTTTTGCCTTTTCTTTCCCCTGCAGCAGCTTGTACTGTGTTCAGGCCCTGTAAGTGTCCGTTGATGAACTAAGAGGAGAAAGACAGGACCAGGAGCAGGACCTGGGGTGTGAAATTCCGGCTGAGCCACTGTTGAGACCCCTGTGTGGTTTACTGTGGTGTTCCACTGGTGAGACCAGCCAGCCCTTCTGAGCTCACCACCTGCCGCTCCCCTCTTCAGTCAGTTCCTTAAACCGGATGCTTTCCTGCCTCAGCTCAGCAGCACTGGAGGACCTGGGCGATGAGGAAGGGCCAGTGAGAAGCCCAGGACCCATCGTGGGTGTCAGCTGTCACCTCCATCCAGAACATTCTCTCCTAACTTTCTGTGTGGCTGGCTCTTCCTTATCCTTTAGCTGTCAGCCTTCCAGGCCTCTTGTGTGTGGAGTTCTCAGATCTTTGTACACTACCCCTTTATTCTTCTTTCCCTCTTGGCACTTATTGACGGTACTCACCTATTTGTTTATTGCCAGTCTCCACAACTATAGATGGATTGTGAGCTCCACCGGGCATCCCCAGTACCGGGCCTGGCACATGGCAGACACTCAGATATTTGAATGAGCAAGAAGCCTTGAAAGGGAGAGCACTGGTATGGTGAGAAGCTCTGACTTGACTGTTCTAGTGAATACAGAAAGCCAGGCTCTGGGGCCCTGAGACAGCCTCAGACAAAGATGGAGAGAGGAGTGAATCCTGTTCCTCCCAGTCCAAAGGCTCAGGCTTGAAGATCTCTGCTGGAGGTGGAGTCCTGACTGACTTTACCAGGCTGAGCTTTAAGTGTGTTCATCAGGAAAGCGGGGCTTGATCACACTTCTTTTTTGATTTGTTTTGTTTTGTTTCTTGAGTTGGAGCCTCACTCTGCCCAGGATGGAGTGCAGTAGGTATACTCAAGGCCACCCCAGTGTTGACCTGCTGGGCTATGGCAGTCCTTCCGCCTCAGCCTTCCATGTAGCTGGAACTACAGGCGCATGCTACCACATCTGTTATTTATTGTAGAGACAAGGTCTCGCCAAGTTGTCCGGGCTGGTCTCAAACCCGCGGACTCAGGCAATCCACTCGCCTCGGCCTTCCAAAGGGCTAGGATTACAGGCTGAGCCACCAGCTTCGGCCAAGGTGATGTTTTAAAACAGGTTTTATACTACTCAGAGGCTAATGAGGAGGATCACTTGAGCCTAAGAGATCGAGTATAGCCTGGGCAATATAGTGAGACCGTGGCTCTAAAGTAAAAGATAAAACAACTTTGTATTTGAGTATATACTAGCCATGTAGCTAAGAAATTGTTTTCTAATGTCTAATCATTAACTGTTTGTAAATAATGCCTAGGTAGCTGCTGTAGGATTGGTCTTGTCACACCCCAGGCCGCTAGGAGTGAACAAGGGGGAAGAGGGTACAAGTTGTTGATCCTCTGGAGTGTCAAGAGTGAGGCCATGATTGAGTGCCTACTACCCTTGGGTGTGCAGAGACTGTATTCTCATTCTTCATAAAAACTGTTATCTACCCTTGTGGTGTCATTCCTTGCTATCTGAAAAGAGGCTGTGCTGGGCCCTAACACCAGCCCTGGGCAAATAGAGATGTATTTTGAATCCATTTCCTCTGCTCTGGCCCAGAGTGGTAAGCTCGCTAATACCTTACTTACGTCGGCGTACTCCTTAGTGGTGTACTTATTCTCCAGGTGGAGAAGAGGCATTCTAGAAAAAAGGAATGTGATGTGCAAAAGGCACGGGACCTGTTTAAGAAGAGTAGGGCCTGGATGAGGGCTGGTGGACAGTTTCACACACTGTGAGGTACAAGGGTGGGAAGGGATGGTGTCAGGGCAGCTGGACAGACAAGCTGCGATGGGAGGATTTCAGGACCCAGGTTCTAGAGCACACTTGATCCTGTAGGCAGTAGGAGACAAACAGCAGTTTTGTAGAAGAGGAATGACAGGCACTGCGTTTTAGAAAGAGAACTGACAACCAATGAAGAAGTTAGACTGAAGAGCTATGAAGCTGAGGGCTATTACAAAGGATCTAGACAGATAAGGGGCAAGGTGCTAGACATGTACCGCAGACCACATGTGCCTTGAGCTTTGCAGTGAGAAATCCCATGCCTAGTGTGTAGGTCCAAAGAAATTGATCTCAACATCAACTGGATGGTAATGGGGTCAGTGTTGATGGCAGCTTTCTCAGCAGCCTGCAGGAAAATGACTTAAGGATGTTGGCTGACTTGCACGTTGTGTTGGAGTCTCATCCTGGTATTGCTTGGAAATGATATCTTCTTCCTGACAGCCCCTTGGTGCTTTTGTGGCTCTCTGGCCTGCAGCAAGACTCTGCTGTAAAAGTAGGAGTGAGCTGCCCGTAGCATTGTTCCCTGTTGTGTGTACCTACTACCCACATCCAACCAGGCAGCAGGTCCTGCTGTTTCCAGTTTCCTAAACATATCAAACATTTGTCCTCTTGCTCCCTCCCTTGGCATAACCTCAAATACTGGCCTATCTCCCTGCTTTCTTCAGTCTGTTCTCCACATAGCAAGTCACTCCTTTGCATAAAACTCTCCTATGGCTCCCCAGTGCAGTAAATAGCTAGATCCTCATACTAAGAGGTGGCCTCCAGTTTCCACTCTAAGCTCTAGCTACGTGGGCCTTCTTAAGAGTTTCTCATAGCCACTCTGAGGCCTCCCACGCAAACAACTGCTTAGCCTTTAGATATCAGCATAAGAACCGCTTCTTGAATATGGCCCTGAGTCCACAAAACCTAGATCAGTGCTCCAGGCTCCAGCCAGCTGTCCTGGGGTTGTTACTTCCTCGCCATTATTGTCTCCAACAGCAACATTGTGTGGACTTGCCTTTTGTTAGCCAAATCACACAGTTGCAATTTTATGTCTGTGTGGCTTCTTATTGAACACACTCTTCCTGCTATGAACCTCTGTGAGGACTGGGATCATTTCTGTTGATGGTTGCTGGGATATAGTAAGTGCTTCATAGCTGTTTTTCATTGAATGAACTGACCACCGTTTGATATATTCATTCCAGATATGTAATTGGTTCATCAATGCCCGGCGGCGGCTGCTCCCAGACATGCTTCGGAAGGACGGCAAAGACCCGAATCAGTTCACCATCTCCCGCCGCGGGGGCAAGGCCTCAGATGTCGCCCTCCCCCGTGGCAGCAGCCCTTCTGTGCTGGCTGTGTCTGTACCAGCTCCCACCAATGTGCTCTCCTTGTCTGTGTGCTCCGTGCCGCTCCACTCGGGCCAGGGG
The DNA here is from genome assembly GCA_963574415.1 of Tarsius wallacei. Taxonomy (NCBI): domain Eukaryota; kingdom Metazoa; phylum Chordata; class Mammalia; order Primates; family Tarsiidae; genus Tarsius; species Tarsius wallacei. The sequence goes on along the minus strand of CAUYQG010301658.1, from coordinate 34,608 downwards.
GAGAAGCCAGCAGCCCCCTTCCCACAGGGGGAGCTGGAGGCCCCCAAACCACTGGTGACCCCTGGTAGCACACTCACCTTGCTGACCAGGGCTGAGGCTGGGAGCCCCACAGGTGGACTCTTCAACACACCACCACCCACACCCCCAGAGCAGGACAAAGAGGACTTTAGCAGCTTCCAGCTGCTGGTGGAGGTGGCACTGCAGAGGGCTGCTGAGATGGAGCTTCAGAAGCAGCAGGACCCGGCACTCCCATTACTGCACACGCCCATCCCCCTAGTCTCTGAGAACCCCAAGTAGGCATCTGCCCACAGGGGTGCTTGAGGCTCGAGCCAGCTGTCCTGGGTTTCCGTTTTGGTTCCCTTCCACACAGAGGGTTTTCCATGGATCACTGCCAAATGTCGGGATCATCTCCTCTGTCCAGAGGTCTTCAGCAGGAAGGCGCCCGCTGGCGTCAACTGCACTGTGATGGGGGACCTCTCCTCTGCTGACTCTGCCGTTTCTCCAGGCCTCCCCTCAGTGAAGAGGCCAAGAGATTGGAGACAGGCATGGTGCTGCTGCTGCTGCTGCTGCTTCTCCAGAGCATCCCTGGGACACCTTTGTTCCAGCTTGGCTTCCTGGGCTATGCTGGACTGGGCTCAGGAAACCTGCCAAGTTCAGATTGATGTTGTGTCCAAGTTGTCTCTGTCCAGCCAGGTGTGGACATTCCAAGTTCATAAGAGCACGAACAGAAGAGGAACCCAGCAGATGTAACAGAACCGACTCCAGTTGAATGTTTAGATGTGTGCTAAACTGTTCATTTTCCCCTTTTTGCTGTGGTTTGCATTAATGGCAGTAGCCCAGGTGTGAGGGATAAGAGTGCATTGGGTAGTAAGAGTCTGATGAACCAGCAATGACCCACCACAGCAAGTGGGGATGGTTTTGCAAGGAAGGAGTATTTTTATTTTGAGGACCAGCTAAATCTCTGCAGTAGTGTGAAATTTCAAATGGTGATCTTACTGTTGGTTTGGTTTACCCAAAAAAGGCAGGGAAAAACAAAAACTATGGGTGTTGGCTTTTCTGCATCAGGCATAGAAGGGTATAAAGCCATAGCCCAGGGAGAGGTCCAACAGAATCTGACTTAACCTTCTAGGTGGCAAAGCAGAGAAGGATGATAAACCAGGAAGGTGTTTGGTTTCTTTATTTTGTTTTTACTGTGGGGGGGGTGGGGTAAGCTAGACTGAAGCAGTGGATTTTTTTTCTTCTTTTCTTTAAAGTTTTCTCCTTTGTTCTTGAACACTTTTGCCCTGCAGCCTGAGTTTTGAGTTCCTTTAGGAACATGGATTGATGGGGCCAGAATATCAAAAGCTGCCAACGTCTCCAGCTTGGAGAGAAGTGAGCCATCTGCTGGTCAGGAAGCCCTTTGAGCTGACTAGAACAGGCAGCTTTTCCCACAATGGTGGCAGAAAACTGTCCGTGGAGGAAGCAGGGAATAAGTGTCCATAGCAGCCGGAGGAGCTGCCTTCAGAGGTGGCTGGGGCTAGATATGGGTTAAAAGCCTGTTAGCTGTGAGTGTCTGTTTCACCTTTCTTTAGAATTGCAGGGGCCCCTGCCCTGAACTTCCCGTGAAACAGACACAATTGGTCTTACACTCTGCCTCCATTGTTTTCTTTTGCTGTTTCGTTGCGGACAGTGTTCGACAGCAATATGCCCCATCTTTATAGATGCTAAGAAACACTAATCTTAGGTTATTATTAGCTGAAATGTTTTTGTTCTGAATAACATTGGTACTGGGCCAAAAGATGGGTCAGGAGCCCAGCCTTCAGTTTCCCAAAATCATCAGACCAGGCACGAGAAAGACTTCCTGAGTGTTGACTGACTTGGGCCTGGTCAGGGGAAAGGCAGCAGCATGTGTTCTGTCTTTTCTGGGAAGATCCTCGAAGCCCTTGGGAAGCTCCCCCTTCTGAGTGGTTTGCTCACCTGTTGCTGTGGGAGGGAGTTTTGTCCTCTTGATGGCCAGTTTGATTAGGCTGTTCCCCCCCCTTCCATGCCCTCTCCTGGTGTGCCCCAGGGGGATCAGGGGTCCTCACCCTCCTGAGGCCCAGCTGGGGAAGAATGAACATGGCAGCTTCAGGGTTGGTTGGAGCTGCTATTTGCCCAGCTGTGTCTGTGGGCCCGGGTATGGGGTAATTATTGCAGGATGCCTGTAGAGGACTCTGGAGGTGTGCTGGGCTATGGTGGGATTTTCCCTCCCCAGAGTGCACTGAGCAGTGGAGGTGGTGAGGGGTGAGGGAGCCATGCTGCTGAATTCTGGTTGGCATTCCCCCCTTGTGTAAAATGGGGGTGTCCAGGGTGGGGCAGCCTCTGTTTAGGTTTGGTTGCAAGATAAACCTGGAGGAGAAGCACAGTTGTCCCATTGGATTATTTGAGCAAAAAACTACTGTAAATAACTTTTGTTTTTGTCCTTTGTCAAATAAAGTTTTTTTGTTTTTTTTAAAATGCAGAAACGGTTCCTGATTGAGGCACCGTGGCTCTGGGACACAGTCCCCACTCTTCCTCTAGTAGCCAGCTGGGAGTTTTGTGTACCCTGTACCCATTTCCATACCCCAACCCTGTTCCATGTCCCATTCAACACAGTGTAAAGGGGGCATATATATCCCAAGCCAGACCAGTTTTCTCTAGATCAACAGTTAAGCCTGGGACTTGCTCAGTGAGGAAGGATCCTGATTGCAGTATGAAACCAGCATAGACAGCAGCAGATAGGAGATGGAGGCTCCAGTCCTATCTGAAGCCACTGCCACCTCCAGACTTCCCTGTTATGTAATCTAGTAAATTCCCCTTTTTGCTTAAGCTGTGAATGCATTTCTGCCCTACTGTAATGACAATACACTAACTGCAGCCCACAGTACAGAAACCAAGGTCTGCAACAGTAGTAAGCAGAAAGTTTTACGGGTGTGCCTGCATCTGTGCAATGTTCATTATCTCTTAATTTTTATACACATACATACAAAAGCCAGGACTGCTTGAGCCTTGAGTTCAAGGCTGCATTGAGTTATGATCGTGTCATTAAACTCCAGCTTGGGCGACAGAGCAAGCTCCTGTTTCAGAAAAAAAAAGAAAGTGAGAGGGGATTTAAGTTACTTGCCTGAATTTATACAGCCAACATAAATACGGAGCTAGGATCTGAAGTCAGGGCTGTCTTGCTTCAAAGTCACTCTGAGGTCTGCCTAGAACCCATCAGAATTAACGTAGTGGTGGGCTGTTCACCACCTACTATATGACAGTGGTATGGGCCAAGTACAAGAAGTTTCCTCCATGAACCATATGTGCTTCTTGCTGATTTCTCCCCGATACACCTGGATAGAGGATGCCTAATCTCCCACAAGCCATGTACTCTAGTAGAAGTGTGGAGAGGGAGCCTCTGCACCCAAGCTCCCAGATGACAGAGCCAGCCATCCAAGGTACTGATTTTCCTCACTTCTCTCTCAGCATCTCATACTGGACCCTTAGCCCTGGGGCTGGGCCAAATAGGAAAGTGCTAGAATGGCTCTTAAAAATAAGTTTAATATTCAGTTAGTATCTGGAAAAAATACTAGTATTCCCCAAAGGGAGAGATGGCTTCTTACAAATATGTGCCTTTTCAGGCCAGGAGCAGTGGCTCACACCTGTAATCCCAGTGCTTTAGGAGACCAAGGCAGGAGGATGACTTGAGGCCAGGAGTTTTGAGACGAGGCTGAGCAATATTGTGAGACTCTGTCTCTACAAAAAATTAGCTGGGTGAGGTGTTACACACCTACAGTTTTAGCTACTTGGGAAGCTGAGGTGGGAGGATCGCTTGAGCCCAGGAGTTCAAGCTACAGTAAGCTATGATGGCATCACTGCACTCCAGTCTGGATGACAGCAAGATCCTGTCTCCAAAAAAAGTAGTAATAAGTTTTTTTAAACTTTAAAATACTTTTTCAAATAACTGAAAGCAAAAGTATCTTTTGCACCAAGATTCAAGTTGATGAGCCCTGGAGTGAGCAATTACTCCAGATAATGAAAGCTTATGAGGGATAATGTGGCTAGGGCCCCTTCTCTAAAGCTGGGAATATGATCTAAGGACATTCGCCTCTCTTATGATGGCCTCATTTAGGAAATAGTTTTTTTTTCCCCCCCAAGCCAAACTGTATCCAGCTTTATTAAAGATACTTTTCATAAACAGTCATGGTATTTCAGGCAGGACATGGGCAGATAATCTTTAACAGTATACAACAACTTTCAAACTTCCTTTAATGGACTACCAAAATCAGAAAGCCACTATGAAAACCCAGTGAAGTCTTTTTTTTTTTTTTGATCCTTCCGCCTCAGCCTTCCAAGTAGCTGGAACTATAGGGCCAATGAAGTCTTCATTTGATGCTCTGAACAGGGAAAAGTTTAGAGTGAGAGTTGACACTTCACATTTAGTGTGTTGTTTGACAACTTTTCACAAGCCAACCCTGACTTTCAGGAAATGAAAATGGCAAAATTTGTGTGAAGATCCACAATCTATAAACGAAACTGCTGCTCTTATGAGGGGTGCCATCTCAGCGGCATCACCGACATACTGGTAACCAATTATTGGGGGTCAGGTCTCAACAGATTTCTGGGTTTAAGGGAGTTAAGTCTATGCTGAAGGCAGAAAGGGAGAAGAGGACATAAAAATGAATGTTTTTCCACACCACAAGGCGTTTGTACCAAGGTGGCTATGTGTGGCAACGTCGGGGAATCCCTCCTGGAAGCCAAGAGGAAGTCTCTTAAAACTAGAAGGGAAAGGTATTCTCCCCACACCAATCCAGCTTTGGAGACATTCTGTTTGTGACATATGCCCCTTTCCCGAAAAACAACAATGAAGTGTTCTGTGTGCTAACGACATAGCTTAAAAAAAAAAAAAAAAAATTCTGCATTTTTATAAAACTTGGTAAAAAATAGTATTCCAAACTGTACAGTCACCAGACGTACACAGTTATCAAAAATGCACACACTTCCCTTGGCATCTCCAGCTCCTTCAGCTCTCTGTGCCTGGTCTGTTTCGGCATCTCCATTTTCTGCAGGGTTGCTCCCCTCCTTGCCAGCATTGGCTTTTCCCTTCTTCCCTCTGGGTACCTTCTCTCCCTTCTTAGCCGGGGCCTTCTTGGGGGAGCAGGTTTAGCCGACAACCTTGCAGATCTTCTCTGGGTTCGTCCCTCACCTTGGCTTCATCTCCTTTAGCATCCCCTTCAGCCTTCCTCGGGCATGGTGGTGATGGCAACGGAACTAAGGCGTCGGATGCGGGGATGGGGCAGCGCGCGGGCTTTGGTCCGTCCGGGGGTCGTTCTTGCCTCTTCTTCACACTGCTCCAGGAAATAGCTTTTAAAGGACCCTGGTCTTGAATACCTGCTGTCTTTTTTGGTCTGGCTATGCATTCATTACCTGACCACCTCCTTATGCGCCTGTTCTTTTTTTTTTGGCCTCAAAAAGTGACATTCAAAGAAAGAAAAGGACAAGATGTCCATCCCTTGGCTCCTTCCCTCCCCCCTCCTGTTGCTCCTCAACCCCTCAAGGTTGAGCCTTGGCTGGGGCTAGGTAGCAAGACAGCCCCTCTCATATGAGGTCAGCAACACTGAGGGGCATCTCCTCAATGGAGGTGTTGCAGAAGGTCTCAGTGTCTCGAAGAGTCCTCACGTCTTCTGTCACCATGTTGACAGCCACACCCTTACGGCCAAACTGGCCACCACAACCGATTCTGTGGATATAGTTTTTCCCTGTTGGTAGGAAGGTCATAGTTGATGACTAAAGAAACCTGCTGCACATCAATGCCTCTGGCCTATGTCAAGAAAGAAGACTTCAGCATGTAAATAAGAGGGCATGATCTATCCAGAAAGGACTTGAGCACATATGCATGTAGGCAGCCAAAGGAAATGTCCCTGATCTTAACAGGGTAAAGATGATCCTCCAAGTCCTTGGGCATCAATGTCAGTTTGGACCTTGGGTCGAGTGGTTTAAAAAAGAAAAAGAAAAAAGTGGTGAGTGATGGGGGAGAGGAAAGCCACCCTTTACACTGGGGATCAGGGCAGGCCTCTTTTCCACTGTTTTTGTCCCCAGCCTTAGAACCACCAGGGAGCTTTTTCATTTTTTCCCCCTCCCTCCCTTCCTTTTCTTTTTTTTAACCTGCCCCAACTCAGCCTTATAAATAAGAATCTCTGGGGTGGGACCCAGTATTCTTAATCTTATTGTTATTTTTTCTTTTTTTTTGAGTTGAAGTCTCACTCTGTTGCCCAGGCTGGCACGCTCACGGCCACCGCAGTCTCGACCTGCTGAGCTCAGGCGATCCTTCCACCTCAGCCTTCCAAGTAGCTGGAACTACAGGCAGGTACCTCCATGCCTGGCTAATTTTTGTATTTATTGTGGAGATGAGGTCTTGCCAAGTTGCCCCGGCTGGTCTCAAACAGCAGGCTCAGGCAATTCTCTCACTTTGGCCTCCCAAAGTGCTGGTATTATAGGCATCAGATACCGCGCCCAGCCTAGGGCTCTGAATTTATTTTTTATTTATTTATTTTTATTTATTTATTTATTTTTTGAGTTGGAGTCTCACTCTGTCACCTGGACTGGAGTGCAGTGGCTGCTCCCGGCCACCGCAGCCTCGACCTGCTGGGCTCCAGCGATCCTTCCGCCTCAGCCTTCCAAGTAGCTGGAACTACAGGCCTGCGCTACCACGCCCAGCTAATTTTTGATTTATTGGGGAGATGAGGTCTCACCATGTTGCCCAGGCGGGTCTCGAACCCATGGGCTCGGGCAGTCTACTCACCTCAGCCTCCCAAAGGCACGGGATTACAGGCTGAGCCACCGAGCCCAGCTTCAGTACACTTCTATGGAGCATCTATCGTGTTCCAAGCACTGTGCTCATGGAGAACCACAAAAACGACAGGATTCTTTTCTTCCTCATCTCTTCCTCCTCCCTCAGGCTTGCTAGGCAGATACTGATGGAGCATCAGCTATGTCCCAGATCTTGTTGTAGGTGCTAGAGTTTACTGATCTGGTGAGGATAATCTAAAAGTGAATTACTCCTTGTTTACTTACAGCCTAACTACATTTTAAGCTGCTCAGCAAAGAGAAGATCTATAGAGACAAAATAAGAGGAATAAAGCTATTTTTCCTACAGTAACCCTTTGATCTCTACCACTGTTTAGACAAGTGATATTTGGAATATTCCAAATATTCATTATATTTAAATTATTCTATATATTTATCTATAAATTTATGTATATATAAAATACATAAATAAATGTGTATATATAAGCATACATGCATGCATAAATGTAGTAACATATATTTATATATAAGTAAATAAATAAATGCTATTTATATATTTAAATAAATATATATTTATATGCAAATATAATTTGTTTATACTATCTATTTCTATTATATGTGTTATAAGTTTTTTTAATGTTAATCATTTTCTTTTTTTATTTTAAAGATGTGGGATACAATTCAGGATTAGATATATACATGATAATTGTACAGGTAAAGTTAGGGCCTCACTTTGGTCCCCACTTCACCTGGTTTGAGATCAGGTATCTTACTGATGAAGTGTGCCCCTCCCTTTCTGGCAGTTTCCCACTACTGCCAATTCCTTTCTTATAGTAGTATGATAACTGTTCAGGGTCCGCTTATGGGTGAGAACATGTGGTACTCTGTTCTTTGTTCCTATGACAGATCACTGAGTATTATAGATCTAAATCCTCTAAGAGAAGATTCATTTTTTAAATAGAATTTTTTATGTTTTTAAATAGAGGGTCACATAATAATTATCATTGATTTTTTTCTGCCATTTCTCTATCATAAAAATAAAGTCCAAAATTCTGAGTTGGGTGATTAAATCTAAAAGAAAAAAATCACATGAAATCTGGACCATATAACATGTATAGAAATATATTTTAAAACCATAAATATTTAATATTATAAATTAACATTATAATATTTTAAATATTTAGATGGTCAATACATTAAACACAAAATTTTAGAATACCAAGTGCTTGTTTACTGCTGAAAATTAAGAAACTTTTAAAAAATTAGAAAGATGTTTAAAGAAGAACGTTGAAGCCATTCATTCACTATCTTATCACCGTAACATAACAGCATAAGCATAGTGATGCATTCCCTTTTAGTCTTTACTGTAGCTATATCTCTATTCTCACATTATCTGCATATATACATATGTTTGCATATACATGCATATGTAAATACGTGGGATCATACCGCCTCGAGCTCAGGATCCTATTTTTGTCTTTTCTTCAAAATTATCATATCAATAATTTCTTTCTGTATCTTAAATTATCCTTCAAACAATACTCTTTAATGACTAGATAGCATTCCACTGTATAGATATGTCATAACTTATGTTTAGCAGATGTCTATTTGTATATTTTGAGGATGTTTCTAAACTTTTACTGTTATAAACACTTTTGGCTATATCTACCACCAGAATGAATACAAAGAGTTTATTTTTAATTCTTTACTTAGAATAAATTCCTAGAAGTAAAATCGTTTGTCAATGGGCATGTACATCCTTAAGTTATTAGACACATATTGCCACACTACCCTCTGAAAAGTTTCTTTCAATATTTACCTTCCCAGGTATGAGAGAGTATCTGTCCCCCTACATTAAATACTGTCATAAAAAGAACAACAACAACAAAACAAAGCTCTTGGTCATCTGGAGAGTTAAGATACTGTTTTATTTGGGGCTATTTTAGAAGAAATGTTACGCATTTTTAACATATGTATTGGCCATTTATATGTTATGTATCAAAATGGTTGGGGTGTGTTCTAATGGAATGAGAGTGGTACATGCCCTATGTTTTACAAATAAGAAAAGCCAATGGCACTCTGTCATTGCAGGCTCTACTTAGCAGGTGACACATATTATTAATGTAGGAACTAGGAAGATTGACTTTTAAAATAATAAGAAAAATGGGTGATTCTTTATTTGGAACGTCCATGGAGTAGTGGCTTTACTTATTATATATTTCAGATTGTTCTAAAATATTAAAATAAAGGTGCTATATTGATTCTAAGGTAATAAGAAATTAAGTTGTGGAGGCCCAAGCCCTATTTTCGGAGGGGACTCCTTTATAAAAAGTTCTCTTTTTGACACTTTAACCACTTTAACACTCTTTCCTTTATTGGGTTGCCAAAAGCCTATAGGATAGTTTGAAGTTTGATTAGCATTTTATTTTTTATAAGTGTTAGATTGTCTTTTAGTTATACTTTTGTCCAAAGTAGCACTTGATATCATAAAGCACTTTCAATTATGTAGGAGATTTTTTTTTTAAAGTCAAGTTCTCACTCTGTTACCCAGACTAAGTGTAGTGGTATAATCACTGCTCACTGCAGCCTCAACCTCCTGGGCTCAGGTGATCTTTCTGCCTTAGCCATGTGAGTAACTGGGATTACAGGTGTGCACCACCACACATGGTTTATTTTTGTTTGTTTGTTTGTTTTATTTATTTTGTAGAGATCAGGTCTTATTTTGTTCCCCAGACTAGTCTTAAACTCCGGACTCAAGCAGTCCACCTACTTCAGTCTCCCAAAGTGCTGTGATTACAGGCGTGAGCCATGGTGCCCAGCTTATGTAGGAGATTTAAAATAAAAGAATGTCTTTCCTCATTTTCAATTTGTTTCTTCTTGGGTCCCAACTCTCAGCTCACGGGTTTTTCTGAGCCTTTTTCATTGACCATGCAAGTTGCATCGTGTGTGTGTAAGTGTGTGTGTGTGTGTGTGTGTGTGTGTGTGTGTGTGTAATATGATAGAACTAATTTTTTCAAAGCTGGGTAATATACCAGAGTAATGACTGACCTAAGATAATGTTTGAAATGTGAGCGCAAGCAAGGTTAGCTAACCTGCAGGAAATTTTGTTTATTTTAATCTACTGGAGAGATTGAAGGGCCTGGGAGATGATCTTTTTTAGCTGATGTTAGTAGAGAAGATATAGTGGAATGAAAATTTTTTTGTTCAAGTTACATCAAATAAAGGAAGATGTTACCAAATTTTATTGTCCTCCTTACTTGCTGAATTTACTTAAATTTTTGAACCTAATTAAATTTAGGAGGGAGGGATGGTATAAACTGAACGTGTATCACCATGGAACTTTCTCTGGAATTGAATTTTCTTTGGGAGATTTGAATCAAAACATCAAGAATTGATTATGTTCTTGAACAATAATTCCACTCAAGATTCTGAAACACGGTTATGAAATCTCTTACGAGTTTCTTCTTAATAGCATGAGGCCAACTATGGGAAAAAATACAATGTTTGTTTTTTGTTGTTGTGTTTTTCTAGTATTGGGAATGTGGTAGGAATATGAGGTTTGCATGTATGGGGTGCTGGAGGGACGAATGATTCATTTTCTTTATTTTCTACCTACTGTCCATGTAAATGGAATTATACATTTTGTAGCCTCTTGTGTCTGGCTCCTTTTGTTCAATATAATGCTTTTGGGGGTCATTCAGGCTATTACATTCTGGTTTAATGTCAGGTAAGTTTTAGTTTGCTTTGCCTTTTCCCTTCTCCTTTTAAGTCAAGGTTATTGTGGTATAATTTAGTACAGCAGAATTTGCACTTTTTAAGTATACGGTTCTTTAGTTTTGATAAATGTGTACAGGCATGTACCTACCATCATAATGAGAATATAAGCTGTTTTTAATCTCCCCAGAAGTTTCCTCTTGACAGTTGGTTTTGCCTCTTTGACTAGTAGTTCTCAGTGGTAAAGGATCATGGGTGGAATGTGGCAAAGGTAAACCTAACCTGATTGACAAAAAATCTGCACTAATCTCATCAATTCAACTTTTAGGATTATACAACCATTCCTTGATAAGAGTGTGTCCTCACCTTGTGAATCATATATAAAGGAATGTTCCAGTAGAGAAAATAGATGCATATGCTCCCCTCAACTGGATTATCCCATTTAGCTTATTAAACCAAGAGTAGTTAGTTTCACAGGGTGTGCCAGGACCTCTCCCTGACAACAGAACAAAGCTGGTGCCCATCATTCTGAAATCCACCCCATTGTCTCTCTCTAGAAGTTACTAATGGCCAGAACCAAACAACAAAAGCCTAGCCCAAGAGCACACAGTGTCATAGGTGAGAACAGGAGGCTGTAAACCAATCTTATTTGATGATCATTGTTTCTATTTTACAGCTATTATCCCAAATTGTTTCAACACATGTTCTCATTATAACACACACACACACACACACACACACACACACACACACACACACAGAGTTCACAGATTTTACTAGAAATCAAGAAAAGGTGTAAGTTTTTAGTGAACTGATCAAGTTGATAAATAAATACTTTTTAGGTATTAGCTCTCTACTGCAGATGAAAAAGAAATGAAGAACACAAGAAGATTCCATCTTCCTATGAGTTTTCCCCAGCCTACCGTGTCCTCTTTAAGCCTGTTTATCACATTCCCCCAAGATGTGGAAGGCTTATGAAGCGCCAAAAAATGAAAAGACTTAAGCAACATGGGCTCCTCTGCCAGCTGATCTTGCCAGGGAGGGAGGGTGATGTGGATGTAAAATGATGTCATTGCAGTTTCTTCTCTCTTATTTTCCTCGACTGCTATCTTCTTACCCCCTGGAGGAATATCCTCCATGTCTGATTGGATGGGGCGAAGAAAAGAAAATTGCATTTATTTTAAGCTTAAAGTTTAGCCAGATGGGAGCCAGCTTAAGTTTTGTTTGAATATAATTTGATTTTCTCCCCCTCTTACCATCCTATGTTGAGTTGCCTCTGACAACTGATAAAATTCACATTTTCAAGCAAATCTAGGATTTAGATATAAATATGCAGTGAGCACACAAATTAACTCATGTTCTCAAAGTTAAAAAGGGTGAAATCGGAGGAACTTCACATAAGAAAATGTTCAACTTATACTGGTAAGGTGGACCAAAATAGAATATAACACATGCTTAGTTCTAAAATTTTTCCAATTCTTAATTTTTAACAGAGTTAGTAGAAACAGTCTAGCAAAGTTGATTACTAAACCTGAGATCCATTTTCCCATTAGATTTTAGTATGAAATTGGAGACAGTTTCACTTGAAACAATTCTCCCAAAGACTGAACTGAAAGTACTTGTTATGAAATAAACTATAAATTTGGGGAATGTTGTAAGATGTGAGACTTTAGAAATTTTAGCACTTATTAGTCATTCACTTTTCTTTGCTGCACTGAGACACAGTTTGAGAATTCCTCTCCTAAGGAGCTTCTTCATTTCATGTTTGCAGCTAGTAGAGTTTTTTTGCTTTTTGTAATGCTGGTTCTAGATTTTTATCCTGCCTCATAGGTGAAGGCGCTGGAAAGTGATGGAGTGGAATTTGTTTTGACTTTATCAGCCTGAAAATTAATGTACTAATTCCAGTGATTTGGATCTAGAAACAGGTTATTTTCCTTCTAAACAGATTCATCTTAGGAACAGATTTGCAAGGTATGGATAAAGCAGGCTTTTCATATATTCCTTTCCTCTCTAGTTAGACCCTATGGGGAAGAGAGACGGGGCTCCCTGGCCAAACCTTGAAGTAAATGCTAAGAGATGCTTGCAGTTCCAGGTGGTATAGAATGGAAGTGGAGCAGCTCCCACCACTGGGAGGCTCCTTGGGAAGCAAAAGCTACAATTGTAGAAGAATTAAGGCGTGTCCTGGGAGGTCACTGCAGGACTGTCAGGGTACAGTCTTGACTCATGTGGAGAGATTGGTATTTGGAGACAAGTGAACAATCATTTTTAAATGAGTCTATTAACACTTTCATATTTCAGCTGTAGAACTGTTACTTAAACTACTATTTTATCATTAATTGGCAACAGCCACCTTTATATTTAAGATCTATAGCCTTCAATAAGTTGGGAGACCATCTGATGACCTAGGGATCAGACTCATTACTAAGTAATTTTGGTTGTGAGCCTCAGATCTCTTGAAGGGGATTTTTCTAAGGACCCCTCAAGGTGCTTCAGTGAGCACCTCATCTCTCTTTATGTAAACCAGCCTGAATACTTTGTTTCATTACATTATGTAATGAACCAACAATAATACCCTGCTCCATCAAGTCAGTAAGTGTGAAATATTGTATATTGTGTTGATTCTTGAGTTACCTGTGTCTTAAATGTTTTGTTCTTTCATCAAATTTATTTTCTCATTTAGGTTTTACCCAGGCACATTAAAATTCATCTGCTTTAATGGGGTAGGCTTTATAGGTATACTGGCAACCACAGTAGAAAGAAGTTGTGGCTATGTCTTGGGAATTAATGTTGGCAGTATACATTGTCCACTCTCAGTTGTGACATTATCACATGTTAGTGGTTACAAATAATTAGTTACCAATAGCATGGAAAGTGCCAAAGCTTGCGAGTGATTTCCTAGAGCAATTTCAAGGATGTCATCATTCCTACTGGCTAACATACTGTACTTTCCCAATATGGAGAGAACAGGATAGAGTTTCATCTCCACTGCTAAGAACTGCAACACTGCACAGCCCATCCTGTGTCACCACAGCCTTAATTTAGGGCCTGCTGGGGAAGGGCTGAGGCATGCGAACTTTCACAAGGGTCAGAGTGAAACAGGTGACCCACACTCAGATTTACTACAGTGCAGCAGACCTGTTGTGCTCAAACTGTGACCTTTTTTTTGTTTGTTTTAAACCTGTTGTTCTTCTCCATTCTCAGGATTTGGTCTCTAATGTTCAATGTAAATGTTCTGGGGTACCTCCATCATCCTGAATTTGGGATTCTCATAACATTAAGCAGAAGTTGAACTGTTTTAGTCATGAGTGAGAATAACATGCCTGGAGTTTACACTTCAACTCATCCTTCTGAGATTTTGAGTGAATCCAGTCCAAGTAGAGCCTGACCTTCATTTCCAAGAAACTTTTTAACCTTCAGGCTATTAATAACAGGAAAATTCTGTCTTTAAAAAAAAATGTATGTGTTTCAAGCTGTTCCAGATGAACAATTTCTATTTCTGGTTTGTTAATTTTGTGATTCTAAAGTTAATAGAGATAACTTAGAAGCAAAAATGTTTTAATGTTTTAACTGTCTAAAGCCATTTCTGAAATTATCTCCCTGTTGACAGTTTTTCCCTAAACAAGACTGCTTTTTCCCCCCAATGATTAAAAAGATACCTATACATAATAGAATAATAAGAAAATGAAGTATAAAAAGAAAATAAATGTTACTCTGATAGCCATTGCTAATATACTTTGCATTGCTGTCTGCCTTGGATGCACATATGGTTTAGATATCTTACTTGTCACTGTACCTCAGTGTCCAGCAGTCCTAAAAAAGAAGTAAGATGCTCAGCACATATGTGTGGTCTGGCTGATGTTTTTTATGTCGATTACTAACTTCCTTTTCAACTGTTGGGACACCTTAGCACCATTTGGTCAGAATGTTTACCTCCAAAGCATCATACCTGCAGATAAATATTTGGGTTGCCAGCCAACCCTCAGTAGTCAGTGGTATCTATGAATGTAAGCACTTTACCTAAAAATGAATGAATGAGCAGCCTTTCTTCTTACAATGTGTTTTTTTTAACATGCCTAAGTTATATGCAAAATGGTGTATTTTATTTTTATTTATTTATTTTGCTTTTATCTTTTTTATTTGAAAAATGTGAGGTGTAATACAGGGTCAGGCATACAAATGGTCATCATGCAAGTACCCTTCTTGATGAGGTGTACCCCCTCCTCCCCTGGCAGTTTCCCATTACTTGCAATCCCTTTCTTATCATATTATCATAATTGTTCAAGATCTGCTTATGAGTGAGAACATGTGGTACTCAGTTCTTTGTTTCTGTGATAGATCACTCAGTATTACAGTCTCTAAGTCCATCCAAGGAAGGCTGCTAGAGAATTAATGGGAGCTTCTTGTTGGTAGTGTAATTGATAGATTCAGAGATCACTAAGAGTTAAGTCTTAGTAACAAAATATTTGAAAGTCTTTTCACCTTTCAAAGGTGAATATAGCAGTGATTAATGCACCCTGTGTTCTACATCTAATAAAGAGTTAATGAAGGCAGATCATCAAGACAGTTGGTCCTGTGGTTGAGAGTTGAAAAAACTCAAGGATAAAGATGTGGGATTATTTGTTGTAATAGCAAGCTACACATTTTAATATCACTTTCTTAAATAAAATGTTACCAATTTGGGGAAAAAATGAATGGGTTTCTGCATGGATTCTGATTTTTGTGAGATCTTCTTTAAATTCTGACAAAATTTGTCTCATAAATGAAGCCTGTGCAAAATGGATTCTGCCCCTAAGGTTGCCCAAATAGAGAATTTACCCCTGAGTCCTTTTTATGAGTGTCTGTCTAATCAGCCAAAAAAGTCTTCTTGCAGTTTATTATGACCCTACTAGTTTTTCTTAACTGGATAATCCAAGTGGATTTCTAGCTATCAGAGCAGATCACAAACATGTTGCCCTCTAGTTTCTGTATTTTTAGCTTAACTTGCTCAATCCTAAAATTGATGTGAGCTCTTGAGTCCAATATTCTCAGTATTAATAGCTCTTTTAAAAATATTTTTAATTGGCAAATACTAATTATGCATATGTATGAGGTACACAGTGATGTTTCAGGGTAGTTAACATATCTAATGAGCGGATCAGGGTACTTAGCTTATTATCTTCTCAAACATGTATCTTTTATTTGCTGGAAACATTAAATATCCTCCTAGCTGTTTGAAGCTTCATAGTATATTTTTGTTAAGTATAGTCATTCTATGGTGGGAGAGAAAACTAGAACTCTTTGAGGCTTTTTGAGGCACTGGGGCCCACTGACACATAGTTGCAAAGCCTTCTTTGGAAAACAACTCCAGAAGGCCTGGGTACTGGGTGCTGAGAGACAGCCTGGTAGCTGCTGCCAAGAGGGGCCTGCTTTTGTTCCTGGAGAATCACTTTGTGCTGAGGGAGATTCAGTTTTGCCTAGTTCTTACCATGGCCCTCAAATTGCCATATACTAGATTCAGAGGAATAGAGCCCTACACCGAGGCATAAATGTTTGCATTCATGGACACACTGCACTCAGTGCTCTACAGTTTTGGCTCCAACTCTTCCTTGCATGACTGTGACTTAGGTGGTTGGCAAGTTGCAGCCATGACTTTTCAGGTTGTCTCTTTTTCCCAAATAGCTTGAATGTTGTTCAAGGCAGGCAGTGTTCCTATGCTTGTTTTGTTCCTCCAGTCTGCTAGGATAAGAGTGTTTTCACTTTCAAAATAGATGCCCATTCAGATCAGAGAACATGGAAGGAAAGCCCATGCTAGAGAAAATAAATTGGCACTCCTTGCCATGGGAGTTGGAGTTGGTGTTATAGTTATAAGATGAGTTAAGATTGTCTTGAGAGAATTTGGAGTTGGATAACAGAGGTCCAGGATGCAGACCCAGGATATAGCCATTCATTCAGGAGCTTCATAGAGTAAGAGGAGGCTGACCATGTCAAGGAGGGGCTAGAGGGGGAAGGGCAAAAGCAAAAACAAACAAACAAAACACCAGTGAATGCTGTTAAGAGTCACATTAAAAGGGGACAGAAGTGTGTCTCAGAAGACATTGTAATCTTTAGCAAGTGCAGGCTCATGGAGGAGTGGAGATGGATGGCAGAGTGAATATTAGGTGTGGCTGAGTTGGTCATGGATACCCCAGGCTGACAGAGACATCTCCTTTCAAAATGGTAGCCACAGGTGGGCACAAACCTATAGTCCCAGCTACTTGGGAGGCTGAGGCAGGAGGATCACTTGAGCCTAGGAGTTCAAGACTAGCCTGGACAAGATAGTACGACTCCATATCAAAAAAAAAAGAGAGATGGCAGCCATGAAAGGAGTGAAGTGATAGGGCAGTAGCTGGTTGGGATGGGAGGTGGGGGTGTGTGTTGGAATCCTTGATAGGTTTTTGTTCTGTTTTAATTCGCGGTTGTAATTTGGGGGTTGATTGGTTTGTTTCAAGATGAGAGAAACTTCAGTATGTATTAATGCTGTGCTAGAGTCAATAATTTAAATTTTCAGCAAGTTTGATAGTCAGTTCTTAAACAATGGACAACTTAAAATTGGCCGTGGGGGGGAGTATTTACACCACAGAAACTGGCAACCACAGATACAAATGCCACACCCCCACCCAAGTACCACCACCAAGAGCTAGCTGTTAAACATTTCCCAGCATACCACTGAGCATATCTGAATACAGATAGAAATAATCCACTGAAGTCAGGAGAGACTCCTGTTTTGGAAAGACATGAGTCACTGATGGAGCCTCGTCTCCGCTGATAGAGCAGGAGATGGGATCTGAGTAATTATGGGGACATTGGCTTTTCTTTTTTTTTTCTGAGTTGGAGTCTCACTCAGTCGCCTAGACTGGAGTGCAGTGGCACGCTCCCGGTCACCGCAGCCTCGACCTGCTGGGCTCTGGCGATTTTTCTGCCTCAGCCTTCTAAGGAGCTGGAACTACAGGTGCGTGCTACCACGCCCAGCTAATTTTTGATTTCATTGTAGAGATGAGGTCTCACCAAGTTGCCCAGGCGGGTCTCAAACCCGCGGGCTCAGGCAATCCACTTACCTTAGCCTCCCAAAGCGCGGAATTACAGGCTGAGCCACCAAGCCCGGCTGACATTGGCTTTTCAAAGCAGGAAGGACTTTAATAGGAGGGAAAGTAAAGAGGATGAGAGAGGAGAGAGCCAAGATTCATAATAACAGCAATAATTATCGAAGCTTACATTTCCGAGTGAGTATCACGTGCCAAGCACCGTTCCAGATGCTTTGCCTGGATCTTCTCCTGTGGCAGCTATACCACCAAGGCAGGTATTGTCATTATGTCTTCTTAGGTGACAAATCTGAAGTGCAGAGAGATGGGGCAGTTTTCCTGAGGCCCACCAGCTGTCACACCATGAAGTCAGGACTGAAACCTGATGATCTGAAGCTCCAGCCTTCATATGTGGTCCCTGCAGTTTGCACTACATCCCAGAAATTGTGTAGATTTCAGGGCAGGAAGTGACACAAGTTCCCTGCTGATGGTTTCTTTTCTCTAAGGAAAATGCAGCAACATCCCCTTAGAATGAGGGGCATCAATTAGAGAGATGTAAAGAAAGTAGAAAACATATGTGGAGTATGGGTGAGCAAGCTAACTACTAGAGGATCATAAGAAGACGTCCAGGCAGTGTGGAGGGCCCAGTTGATAGTCTGGACCATAAGTATATAGTGAGACCATCCAATGATGTTGTTTCTTTCAGACACCTAAGCTGCTCTGTGTATGCTGATAAAGAAAGCCTGTAGGGTTTCTCTGTGGTAGGATGATAACACGTGGATGGGATAGATGATCCAAGGACAAAGGAATTTAAGAATTTGGCAGAAAGTACGTAATATTAGTAATGGACAATGGAATCTGTGCAGGGCAAAAAGGTTGTGGAGGCAGGAGAGGGCTGGTTGAACTTGAGGTTTTGGTAAGATTGAAGAACCATAACAGCTGGAGTACTTCAACTAGTGAAGGAAGTAGAAGAAGAGGCTATATTTGTAAATTTGAGTATAAATTTATTAGTTGTGGTGACAGCTCATTTTCTCAATATTCTGAGTTCAACGTGTGATTGTGGAAGGAAATAGCCAAGGTGAATGGTAAAAAGGGTCATTGGAGGTGAGGTCAAGGTTCGTACATGTAGATTTGCAAGTAGACCAGGGTGATAGCAGAAGTTGTGATGAAGAAAAAGACAGAGATATTTTTTATTAAATAACCTCTCATTTTAATTTTTCTGTATATTGCTAATATTATAAACACTTTTTGCAGTTTACTTCCTATGCTAATGTTTTGTATTCATTTGAGAAGGAAAGCACATATATATCTTATAGTTGTTTTAAACTTTGTTTAGTGCTAAGTTTAAGACCTTCTATTAGTGTTCATTTGAAGATGTGGATTCCTTATTGAACCTGAAAATGAGTATCAGCATAATAAAGAAATCCTAATTGAGTTAAGATCCATCAGGATTTAGTTATTCATCAAAAGCTGCTTACTGATTTAAAATGCAACTGATGGCCCTCCTCAGATACTACAATCAGACTTTGTCCAGGTGTGAACATCATCAATTGAATGGCAATTGCATGACCTTCACATATGTTTTAGATTCCTGTGTCTTTTACTCTTCTTGGTATTTTATCAAACCCTATGAAAATTGATATTCATCAGGAATAGTAAGGTACATCTTCATGTGTATTGTGGCTTCTTATTGGGAGGATGAAATAAGTTTGCATCCCATGCCTTGATGTGTAGGGGAAATATGTCTCTTGTGCTCTCTCTGATTTCTCTGGGATGCATGGGCTCTCACTCACTGGATTGTCAGCTGGTCACATGGCACCAATGGAAGGAAACATTTCTCTTCCTAAATAATACTCTGTAGTGAGTCTCTAATGCAAGTGTCGTTTCCCCTGGACCTCATCTTGAGGAGAGCTTGCTACTCAGTTAATACAAAGCTTGACCTAACTGTGGTTTCCCTTCCTTAGGGGCAGCGTTTTCTCATGCTCTAAGTGGGATTAATTTTCATAACTTAATTTACCAGGTCCAGGAGGCAAGCTGTGGTTGCTATGGGAACGGTAACTGAATTTCCTGGCTTTTGTACATTTAACATATCAACAATGATGCTATAGTGACATAAGTATTTCTTCTTTTCTCCACTCTCATTTCCTTTTCCCCTTTTAGACAGATGATTGTTAGGGGAAGGAGAAAAAGTTTAATTTCACAGGCTGGTTTATCTGATAAGTGTCATAATACTCACCTGGTGAGTTATTTCTGTGGTAATTGCATGTCCAAAGGATACACGTGTCTAAACTTTACTTCCCATCCTTGGTGCTGGTTTTGACAGGCTTTCTAAGACCATGGAGACCCATGCAGAAAGTCAGAGAGAAAATTTGTTCAGTCTTGTAGTCGTTATTGAACTGAACATGACTTTGTGTACTGTGTTAAGTGAATTGCAAATTTATAATGTTGTATTTATTTTCATTTCTTCTTAGCCACTGTGAGTCATCTCTTCATTAAAATGGAAGGCCTATCAGGTTAGATATCTATATACACACAGAGTGTGATTGTCAGAATAGTACTTGCATTGCATTTCTAGGCCACATAATCTTTAGCCTAACATTTGCATATTAATGGATAATTGTAAAACATTATGTAAATTATACATGGTGGTGAATATATTATCAAATCAAATGGCCTTTAGGGGTAATTATAGGATGCTGCTATGTCAACTAGGATGCCGCAGGTTGAATGCTGAGCACTTCCCATAGAATGAAATATAACCCGGCCAGGGTTTATTTCTATCCAATGTCATGAGTTGCCTTTTGGTGTGACCCTCCGTTTTGTTAGATGAAGCAAATTCAGGATGATATTAGTCACAGAATGTTAGGGATGAAAAGAATAAAATTCTGAATGAAACATATTAAAGTGTGTCAACTTTTTCTGTTGTTAATTAATCTAAATGTTTTCAGTCACAGAGAAAGTCCTATGAGTATTAATGTCTTTCAGGGTATTTATTTGAATATGATTTGTTTCTTTTTTATTTTAAAAGAATCCATGCTCATTGTAAAAATGCAGCACACAGAACAACCTTCTTAAGACACCCTATTGCTAAATGACTTTTTTCTTTTATTGACTGCCTACATGTACGTTCTTTAAAAACCACCAACTGATTTATCTCTGTCATCTCCATGAGTATAACTAATTGTCTATTCTATGGTGGTCAAGAAAGCATTGTGGAAGAGAGGGAGGGAGAAAGTTGAACCAGTAAGTGTTCCCACCATGGGACCAAACTCTTGGCAACCCTAGTCACTTTCTTAAACCATTTGTTAGACTTGCTATATTATTTCTTTAAATAAGGCTTCTCTTTAGAACATGTTCTTTTTCCAAAAAGGAGATCTCTATAATGTGACTACATCCAATGCTTTGAAGGGAGGCTACATCTCTGTAAGTATTTTCTGGAATTAAACAGTAGGTGACAGATGAGCTGGTCTTTATCATCATTTAAATGCGTTCTTTCAAATCCCTGTACCTTCAAAACAAAACTACCTCTTGTATCTTGCTACATCCGTGTAAAATGACCCCCTAACTCCACTGATCTAATGGTTTCTTGTTTTGTGAGTATTCTTTTCTGTTAGCAAGTGATGAATGTAAAACATTTTATGCCAAACAACCCCTGATGTTATGGCAGGCGTCCCCTTTGCAAAAATGAAATATAAACAATAACCAAACTGTAATGTCAAAAATAGTCATTGACATAAACAGACATTCGACCAGGTTCAGTGGCTCAGCCTGTAATTCCAGCACTTTGGGAGGCCAAGGTTAGTGGATTGCCTGAGCCCGTGGGTTTGAGACTAGCCCAGGCAACTTGGCAAGACCTCATCTCTATAGTAAATCAAAAATTAACCGGGCGAGGTAGTTCACACCTGTAGTTCTGGCTACTTGGAAGGCTGAGGAGGAAGGATCGCCAGAGCCCAGCAGGTTGATGCTGGGGTGGCCGTGAATATACCACTGCACTCCAGCCTGGTTGATGGAGTGAGACTCCAACTTTAAAAAAAAGAAAACAAACAACCAAAAAGCAGACATTCAAGTGTGTATGTGCAAATCCAAATCTTAATCTTAGGAACTTCTGTAGTCAGAAACCTTCTGTGTCTAAGTTCCCCAACCCTTTCCCTTCTATGCCTCCCTCCTCCCCTGCCCATCACCAGATTGATGACTTGGGACTTTAACCCAAATTTTTGATAAATTAATATATTTGGTCAATTTAGTTATACTGTAAATAAAATAAAGCCAATGAGCTAATATTTTATAGTCAGTAAAACTCAAAAGATTTGTTGACTGAAGTTTTTTTGTTGTTTTGTCAATTGTTCTAAAATTTTGTAGACTCATTTCTAACCAAAAGAAAAAGAACTATGCCTCATTAAAAGACAATTATGTTGCTTTCTCAGTACCAGGGCTGGAGTTAGATCGTTAGTCCCTCACTTTGCCTCATGCTGTTTCTGTGACATCTAACAAGTTACTTAACTTAAAGTCTTCACCTGCCTTTAAAGTCATGGACAATAATTCTTGCTTGAAGAAACTATTGTAAAGGTCAAAGCGATCACAGATATGAAAGTCCCTCATAAATGGCCTGATCCTTACTAGGTGCTCAATCTATGTCTTTCTTTGTAGGCATCTTGTTTCCATCCTCTTCCTGTGATGGCATCACAGAAACCTCAAAAAGTGGTTATTGTCAAAACTAAAATGCCAATAGGCGACCCATGTGCAGATCTGTGCCTTCCCATGGGCAAATCATTTATGTATTGTTTATTTCCCTTTCCTCCATTTCCAGCTTGGGTTCCAGCTCTGGAGCCATTGGAAACTAATGAGAAAATGACAGGCATTGTTACTATTATTTCTCTGGTGCCATGAGGTCTCTGGTGGGAACATTTGAGAGACGAAGAGTATAATAAAGAGAAAAACAAAACCTTCCTAGAATTCAACTGTGTTGTCTAGGGCCTCATGCACATGACTTCAAAGCTACATTTCCTCATGTGGCAGTCAAAAGCTTAACGTCCTCACCAGTTAGAAATAATTTCTAATGATTAACATAATAATGAGTAATTTTTGGCTCTGTGAGATACTTTTTTTTTTTTTTTTTGAGTTGGAGTCTCACTCTGTCGCCCAGACTGGAGTGCAGTGGCATGCTCCTGGCCACCGCAGCCTCGAGCCGCTGGGCTCCAGTGATCCTTCCGCCCCAGCTTCCAAGTAGCTGGAACTACAGGCACGTGCTACCACAACCGGCTAATTTTTTGATTTGTTGTAGAGATGAGGTCTCGTCAAGTTGCCCAGGCAGATATTATTGATGGTAGTTTGTACCAAAGATACAGTGAAACACAGAAATGGCTTCTGCCATACAATGAAAGAGGAAAATGTAACACCTATTTAATAGACCATCAAGGCCGGGCTTGGTGGCTCAACCTGTAATGCCAGCACTTTGGGAGGCCGAGGTGAATGGATTGCCTGAGCCCGCGGGTTCGAGACCCACCCAGGCAACTTGGTGAGACCTCGTCTCTACAATAAATAAAAAATTAGCCGAGCGTGGTACTGCATGCCTGTAGTTCTGGCTACTTGGAAGGCTGAGGTGGAAGGATCGCCAGAGCCCATCAGGTCGAGGCTGCGGTGGCCGGGAGTGTGCCATTGCACTTCAGTCTGGGCGACGGAGTGAGACTCCAACTCAAAAAAAAAAAAAAGACCATCAAATAGTTTCTACTATTGTGTATTAGAAGTGGGACACATATAATATTAGTTATCAACAAAAATAAGTTATCTGATTTTCGTGGTATTCCATATAAAAAACTGATACATTGACCCTAGGCTTGCATTCCTGCCTTGAAATAATTTTAACCTACCACTATCATTGTTGGCATACTCTGCAGAAGGTTATGACTTGCTGGAACTCTGTTCCACAGAGCATCTATCTTTAAACCTCCCAACCCCCCTACTGATGTGGTGTTTTCCCTGAGTGTACCAGAATTGCCCCCCTTTGGGTTCATTAAGAAAACTTATCAATTTGAGGAATATAGAGCAGTGAAGGTAAAGGAACTGTCTCAGGGTGGTTCACTGGGCATTGGAAAAGATTCCAGCATGCCACTCTTATCTGGGATGCTAACTGCAAGGAGACCTTTCTTTGCCTCAGGTGGCCTTGGTGGGAAACCTTGAGCCAATGGAATACCTCATGGGCAGCAATACTATGTTTAATGGGCACAGGCCCCCCCTGCAACCCCCAAAGTCCTCCCTTGGTCCTTTGTTGAATGTTCCCCATGAAAGTAAGGAACCCACCATGGGTTCCAGAAATTGCTGAGAAATCCTTTCTTGGTTATGGATGTAATCGAGCTGTTAACTCTAGACTGTTTCAAATAGTTCATACTCTTTGAGGAATCCTTCAACCCAACCTCTTGGCTGAGAATATTGATCATGTGGAATCATGGCCAGTTAGCGTTCTAGAAGTGTCTTCAGATTGTACTCAATGCCCAGAAATTTCCCTGGTTCTGGGGTACACCCCAGGGTTTTTTTTTTTTTTTTTCTGGAGGAGAGATCACATCCCTCCAACAGAGGGGATATAGCCCTCATGGAACCTTCAGAAGGTGCTTATTTACCCTCACAGCCTACACAGAATCATTTCCCATCAGTTCCTTCAGTCAGTCTGAGGAAAGCTTGACTGGGTTCTTTTCTTTTTCTCACTTTCTTCTCTGTCCCCTTCTGGTTGGCATCCTCTCCACCCACCCTACCCCCACCACCATCACCATGCGGTAGGAAATTGAATGGACTGCATAGGTGTGCCCTTGCCAGCAAAGGGAGACAGAGCAGTTTGCCTATGACTCCTTGCCTCTTAAAGTGTTTAAACTATATTTAAAAATCTTTAATGAAATGTGATAATTCAGCTTTATTCGCACAGAAAGGGGTATATGTTTTTTAAATCTGTATCTCTATTGCTTTGACTTGAGTGATATATTCTAGAGAAGACTACTTAATATTTTGATGAAACCAGCCCCACAAAATCAAAAGAAGTGAGAAGGGGAAGGGATCTTAGTGCTGATAGAGTCCAAAGAACTCTGGAGTGAAGACCCTGCTGGCCTGTTCAGCAGCCACTGATGTGTAATGAATAATGTGTGTGTGCATGTATGCATGTGCATGTTTGTGTAAAGTTGCCATTTGTCTTTTCTTTTGTAGGACTGAGGGATTCAACTTTTTCTGTAATTGTGTCCTGCCAGTTTCTTAGGGTTAGAAATATCTTGCTCCTTATTAAATGTTGGTGGTAATGGCAGAATAATTTTTTTTTTTTTTGAGTTGGAGTCTCACTCTGTCGCCCAGACTGGAGTGCAGTGGCTGCTCCCGGCCACCGCAGCCTCGACCTGCTGGGCTCCAGCAATCTTTCCACCTTAGCCTTCTGAGTAGCTGGAATTACAGGCACGCGCTACCACGCCCGGCTAATTTTTTGATTTGTTGTAGAGATGAGGTCTCGCGAAGTTGCCCATGCGGGTCTCGAACCCGCGGGCTCAGGCAATCCACTCACCTCGGCCTCCCAAAGTGCTGGGATTACAGGCTGAGACCGAGCCCGGCCAGCAGAAGAATTTTTAAATGGTCTTGATACAATAGGAAGTTGGTAACATTATATCAGTGCCTGAATTTTTTTTTTTTAATTTTAGAATCAATGAGTACAAGTACTTGTTTGTTACGTGGACATTATTACATAGTGGTGGGGATTGGGTCTCTGTTGGCCCATTCCTACATAGTGAACATTGTACCCAATAGGCAATTTGTGAACTCTAACCTCTCTTCTCACCTCCTCCCTTACTGGTGTCCCAGTGCTTTTTATTTCCATCTTTGTGGTCATTTAGCTCCCGCATATAACTTTTGGTTTTCTGTTTCTGAGTTAGCAATGATTGACTGGGGTAAAGAAAATGTGGTGTATATACACCTGGCAATACTATACAGTGATAAAAATAATGAAATCATGTCCTTTGCAGGAACATGAATGGAGCTGGAGCACATCATCCTAAATGAACTAACTCAAAAAGTGAGCCTGAATTTAAAAGAAACTGTTTTCTAGTCTGAAAAGTCCCCAGATAGAGATCAATAAGAAGCTTTTGATGTGTACATGAAACTTAGAAATGTGAAAGAAGTATTCCCACTAATAGACACAGAGGTCAGCTCACTGTGGACGTGTGTATGTGTGTGTGTGTGTATGTGTGTGTGTGTTTACATGTATGCATGCACAGCAAAAGCTTAGGCTATCTTCTCTGTGGATGCTGCTCTGAGTTGCTGGACTGAGGTGGTATTACTGAGCTGGGTAAAGTCTCTGCATCCAGGGAACATCTGAAAGAAGGAATGATGAAGGCTTTATGATGACCAAAGTTCACCAAAAAAATCTCCTTTGTAGCGTATTTCGTGAGAACTTCGTGGTTTTGGGAGATCTTAATTTCTACTTCCAAATGGTTTTACCATCTCCTACCTGGAGAGACAGATGACAGGACACCTATCGTACAAAGGGCCAGCTGTGCCTTGTGGCAGTCATTATGAGAGTCTTCTAACACTTCATTCTCTTTAATCCTATAAGGTTATGCATTTACATAAATGGTTCTTAAAATGTGTTTAAAGAAACATGCCAACTATTTACCATAATGTCATTGATTGTAACCTCTTAAATCAGAGTTACAGAGCAAAGCCCATTGAAGAATATATATATAAGGAAACAATATAAAATTTTCCATTGGTAATATAATTTCCCTCAAAATGATGATAATTCCTGTCTTATTACATGTTTGTTTTAATCCATTTAACAATTATTTATCGTCTTCCTCTTCCTCTTCTCTGTATTATACCTAACACGTTAAAAATATAATGTGAATATTTATGACTTACTGGATACTAGACATTTTACTAAGAATGCTTACGTTTATTATTTCCTTTAAGCCATCCTATGAAACAGATGCTATCTTAATTTCCGTTTTTCAGATGAAATGACCTATTCAGAGATTCAGGAATTGACACAAACTTGCATAGCTGAAAAAGGACCAAATAACAGCTGGAACTCAAGACTGACTCCCAAGCTCCTGTACTGGTCTCCACTGTCCTTGCCCTGTGTGTGTTATCTTTCTCCTCCAACTCTCTCCACCACCACATACACACACACCTGCACAAAGACTAACTAGACTGTTTTGGTGGTGGATGCGTTTGTCTGCTAGTTCCAGAACACCTTTTCTCTAAGTGTCCAAAGGGATCTCTCACCCTTGGTGCCTTACAACTTGGGCTAGGCTGGGCCAGTCAAATCCACTAGCTTGGAAAGAATGGGAAGAAGAGCATGTTTCCTTCATTTTCTATGCTATCCCTTTCCTCTTTAAAAACTGACAGATGAAATGCACTCACTTTGTGGTAGGGATATCCTGTTTTGTCTTCTGGCAGGTGCTGATTCTGTATTCTAATGGGGCATGATGTGGTTTAGCTTATCCACAGGAGCTGTGCTGGGTCTGAGGCTGCACTAGGAATTCTGAAGGATGGTGCTCCAAGAATTATTTATCTTATTGTGAGCTGATGCGTGAAACGCTGACCCTGCCTAGTGCCCCTGTCAAGAAAGTCACTTAGAAGAAACTGCAACTGTTGTTGTTGCTTTTTAATCACTGCGTTTCTTCCCTCTTGGGTACACTGACCTTGTAAAGAACTGACTAGGGATCTATAGTCAATAAAAATAGCTTGTGTTTATGAATCACCTTTCCCCCAAAGTGTAAGAACAACTCTACAAATTTTACTAGAACTAAAATCTTCTTGAAATATTATTGAGGAAAGCTAGACTATTGTAAATTCTTTATGGGTAGGATTGTGCTTTTACATTGCTCTTGTTCCTCCCAAAGCACCAGTGTTTACTAAATATTTTGTGATTAATTGATTCCTAATTAAGATTAAATTTAATGGTAAATCTTCATGGATTGTGTGGGATAAAACATGAAAATCTAGGGCTGCCCTTTCAGCCAAGACTCTGAGTAGGTCATCCCCCTGAGAAAGACTGTGGCAGCCCAGTATTGGTGTTGGTTCAACAGGAGGGTGCATCACTGACATAGACTATGTTGGGGACAATGGTGCCGCCTAGAATTGGCACCACTCCCTGTACTCAGTTACCCAGTTGTGGGTACTGCAGCACAGCAGCCAGAACTAAGACTTAATACAGATGTGTGAACATGTGCATTTCCCAGAAACCTGTCATCCTCAGAATTCCAGGATTCTACCTGCAATGGTTCTACCCACAGGAAGGCTAGAGCTAACAACCTTTTGAACATTGACTTGCAAACTGGTTGGGGCAGATCCTGTAAATGGGTGGCTAGTGATCATACTTTGTTGATCTTTATAAGAATATCTCGGCAATGAATTTGTAGAGGTTGGGTATTTTGACTGCTGAAATTTTGATTCTAGATTTACACACAGGCCTGAAATTCTGAAATCTGTGTAATTATGGACCCAGGAGTCTTTTTTTTTTTTTTTTTGGCTCCTGCTATAGTATCAATTTTCAAAAGATGGAGAAATTGAGGCTCAGAGAGGGAACTCTGTCTACCAAAATTCTTATAGATAGAATTCACCCAACTCACTAAAGCCTATGTATTTTACAGTATGCTCAGCTGCTTCTAGTTTGGCCTTTTTTTCTATAGACGTTCCAGCTCTTTTTTTCTTATTATCGTTTCTGCATGTGTGTCCACTGGTCACAGAAGCCATTTGCTCACATTCATTTTAAGGTTCAGTGTTTGTGTTGTGGGCTGAGTTGCAACTGCTGTTTGTCATGGCTGAAGGGGAGACATGGGTGCCATGGAAAAACTAAATGATAAGGTCCTTAGAAATCTGTTCCCTAGGTGATGGAATATGCTCAGCTCTATTGTTTGTAAGCAGTAGCATTCCTGCTAGGACAAGAAATGCAATACATATGCTAATATGTGCATGAATGGTTGGAAAGATGTTTGAATCAAAGAAGCTTGTCTGTTCACATTTACAGCCAATGGAAATTGAAAAAATTTTTAGCAGATTTTCAGTGAAAAGGAAGAAATGCCAGGAACTGGAGATTGCTATATAGTGATACCTCCCTCTGAATGACTGTAGGCATGCATGCTGTCTACAAAGGGCTGCATAGAATGACTGCCAACCTTGAAATTCAATGATTCTCTAAAATATTGTGTAACATATTCTAGATAAATCCCCTAGATACATACAGTGTAATATAAAATAGCACAAGTTCTTAAATTTACGTTGAATTGGAATTATACCTGATTCTGGTTTTTTTTTAAGAGCTTATTAAATTATTTAATGAAATAGCAGGTTTTACCTGTTATTACTAGCCCCAAAGCAAAATAACCTGTTGAAACTTTGCATGTTACTTTATTATAGCAGTAATTTTTTGCAGTACAGTTCTTGCACCCATAACCAATCTCCCACTCTTCCTAGAACTTTGAAAATCAAAGTAATGTCTTATGCATCTTCATGGTAGGCTAAGAGACTCAGGGTGAATGTTATCATTATTACAATCTTTAAAGGTGAATTTTAAAACTATATCGCAGACAACATTTTTTAATGGATTGTTGGAAAAGACTAGTTTTTTGTGTGTTTATAAAAGAAAGTAACAAATACTTGGAGCCATTTTGGATTCACTAAATTTAATTTCTACCAAAAATCACTTTTATTTCTGTCATAAATATTAAATTAGACAGGTGTCCTACATATAGTGTGTCTAGGAGTATGTTTAGAGATTTCTTAGAATCATTTTCCTGGAGGGAGCTTGAGTCTACCCTTGGCTATATATTTTTGAGGATCAAAATCTACAATCTGAATAAAGGAATGCAAGCTATACTTATCATACTTTTCAGAATACCCTGGATCAAGAGGAGTATTTATTTTATAATTAAAGGTTTTTAAGTGTCCTAATAGACTGAAACCATAGGGCAAATATCAAGATTAATTTAACTTTGATAAAATTCTGTACTTAGATTTTAAAAATCTGTTGCACCAATGGAGACTTGAGGAGACTTTGATCAATAACCCTAGGTAAAAGACCTGAACATTTTAGTTGACAACGCTGTCAATTTAAGCCCTTGGTAAATGACTGTTAAGTAAAACCAGTTTATATCAGGCTACACACAGAGAAATATAGTCTCTAGATCCAAGGAGGGAGTTAATAGTCCCATGATAAATATACTTGCCTCAGAACATGCCTGGAATATTAGGAATCATTCTGGGACACAGAGCACATCCAGAAGAAGGTAATGATGTCTGTAAGCAACAGTTGATGAAATGGGGTGTGATTAGCCTTGAGTAGAGAAGGCTAAGAGGAGATACATTAACTGTAAGTATTTTAAGGGTTGTCAAGTGAAAAGATATTTGACTTACTGCATATAATTCTAGAGGATAAACTAGGACCAATGTGTTTGGAAGCTTTAAGAAACCAGACAATAGTTTTGTTTTGTTTTGTGTTTTGAACAAATGAGTGTCCTGTGAAGTTGTGAGGCACTACTTCTGTCATAACCAAAATAAGATGGCAGTCTTTCATGGATGTTGCTAAAACTCAGGTTAGGGTTCTCTTTTCATCTTTTGATTTTTGTTATCATGTGCATACATACTAACATCTCATAAAAAAAGTAACCTAAGGAAATTTGTTATCCAAAATGGATTTCCCTTCATGTCTGGAAATGCAGATTTTTTTAGAGGAATATTCTGACAAAAGCACCTCCAGCAATACAAAAACAGAAAGCTGCATTCTTTCTGCCGATATCCACCTTACCCGGAGACATCTCTTAAACATTTTGAAAATCACAGGCACTGCTATCAGGCTTACTTTATGGAAGAGAGTAGCTTGCAACCATAGGGAACTTCAGACTAACAGGTCCTAAGGCTTGTGCTCTCCTTGGTGCTGAACCAAGGCACCGTCATTCAGGCTTTCTACCAGGCTAAGGCTTGCCTTTTCTTTTTACCTGCCTGCAACAACTCAGGTTGCACTTCTTGTTTGTTGATATGACAATGCTGCCTGCCTTTGCTAAAATCCAGGTGGTACCCTAATTGCTTTGACTCTATTCCACAGACATGTCTCTCAAGAAAGATGAGTTATGAAACAGATTTGTGATTTGAATAAGGAACTGCAATGTGTGATGCATAGGTCAATCTTGACTTATTATGCAATTACATTCCTTACAACATCCAAAGTCATTTCGTGGTATCCATTCATTGATTCTTAGTAGACTTAGAAATGAAGGCAGGTATTGGATATGGTGGGTTGCAGCCTAAGGAAGAGTTTGATGAGTGCTCTGACCCAGACTAGATATAAAATTGAAATTTTAATGTATTTTATTTCTCTCATATATACAATGCATTGTTCTTGTTGGCTGGAGATGTCAATTATTTAAACTAACATGACTTTGCATGAAATGAAATAGTCTTGAGTAAATGTCACCAAGTGACAACTGGAAGAAGTACACTGACAGAATATCTTCACAACAAAAGCAGAGATTGAGTGAACATGGGCTGTTCAGAGTAGACAGTTGTGTTCTTCAGAGATGAGGACTCTGCTGGATTAGCAGGGAAATGTGCTTCTGCCCTTCCATGAGGTCAAAACAGACAGAAATACACTGGTGTGAACATTTCCTCCCAAGAGCCCAGGGAACTTGGATTGAAATAAATGAGAGGATCTTGGAAATCTCAGAATTAAAAGAAGGCAAAGGAACTACTAAAAGAAATAAAGAACATGAACCGTAAGGGGAAGAAAGGTCGGAGAACCTCTGCTATTTAATGACAATTAACTTTTATAAAAACTTTCACAGAAGACAAACCATTTAAGGTTCATAAATTATATAGCCAGAATTTAATGGCAAAATTCCTTGAGGAAAGGATTCACTTAAAGTAGTTCACTAGTTATAATTTATACAACTGTACTACACCAAATTATGCAGTTAGCAAATATATTCCATGATTCATGTGAGTTTGGTAGAAAGAGGGAAAAAAAATCCCTTTAAATATAATGGTAAAATAAAAACAAGGTTTCAAGAAATATAACAAGTGAAACATTTAATCCTCAGAATTCATCAAGTGAGATTCTGTGATTAATATTTCATATAAAGAGCTTGAAGAGTGAAAGAATTTATACTCTTTTATAATTTAGACCAATCTTTTAATGTCTGGTCAAATCCAAGGTCAGATTTATTAGTCTTAGAAAAATTATCCAAATTAGGAAGTTTCACTAAAGAAGCAGCTCATTTATGGAATAATTCTCTTTGAAGCTTTTTTTTCCAAGTAAAATATTCTTCAGAGCCAAGTTGTCCCAGTGTCCATTTGAAAAGCTCTTATTATATCTCACCCAGCATGCTCAAGAGGCCAACTAGGCAAGATCCATTTTTTTAAGTCATTTCCTTTTTTACTTTTTTTTAGCATTGCATTTCTTTCCAAAGTTTTGGTGCTACTTATATCTACTCTGAAAGAAAAACAATGTTCAGCATGTATTCCTTTGTTTCACCGAATGTTTCAGATCAAGTTTGTGCATTTGCCAGAGGAGAAAGGAAGCTGAACACCTCAAATAAAGAATTCTTATGGGAAATTTTACATTTAAGGCAGTGCATCCTTCATGAAGCCCTTAGAGTAAACCAGACCTTCCATATGGGTTATATTCTGTGGTTAAATTGTCTCCCTGGTTGATAATTAATCTCCATTGGAGCAGACTAAATATTAGCAACAAATGTTTGACTTGTCTTCCACTGAAGCACAGATTAGTCTGTGGTAAAAAAAAAAAAAAAAAGAAAGAAAAAGAAAAAAAAAAAAACCACCTCTGAACTTGGTTTTTACATCTATCAAATAAGGATTTTTTTAGTTGTATGTATTTAAGGTATACCACATGATGTTTTGATACATATCTACATAGTGAAATGATTACAACAGTCAGGCCAATTCATATATCATTGTGCATAGTTACCTTTTGCATGTGTGTATGTGTGTGTGCATTGTGTGTATTGTGTATTGTGAGCACCTGAATCTACTCTTCTAGCAAATTTCCAGTATACAATACAATATTATTAACAATAGTCTCATACTGTGTATTAGATCTCTCGACTTATATGAACTACTCATAGAGCTGCTGAAAGGTACTTGGAGCATAGTAGGGGCAAGATAACTGTTGGTTTTCTTTCAAGGTTACATTTAGCACTACTCAAAAAGAGAAATGGGAAATAAGTTTTTATGCCTGCCAGTAAGTTTCACAACTCTCAAACATCTAGATATCATTTGCCTCTGGAAGTCTTATAACTTCATATGAAATCTCTGATGTATCTATATCCTCTTGAAGGAAGCATCCAGAGTGCAGCTTTCTTTGATTCCCATGATTAAATGTGACAAAGAAGAAGGCTTCTGACCTGAGCTCTTGGTTTGTCTAGTTGTCCTAGAGAAAAGAATAAGGCAGGTTCTCAAGATAAAGCCACGTTTGGGAAGGCAGTAGACAGACTGATGTGACACTAAATTTAAAATTTTTAAGGAAAACAAGGTATCTTCCAAAGGCTAGAATGACAGAAGGTAAGAACATAAGATTTAAAGCCAAAAGGATAATGAGGAGCAACTGCTAATGGACACGAGGTTTTATTTTGTGGAAGTGAAAATGTTATAAGATGATATTGTAGTGTTAATTGCACAGCTCTTCAGGCACACTAACACCCATTGACTTGCATACTTAATGGGGTGAATTTTATGTTCTATAAAAGATATCTTAAAGCTGTTCATTTGTTAAAGGGGTGAAAAGGTGGTATTCTCCTAGAGCACAAGTGTTGGAGATGAGATGACTTGGGTTCAGACCCTCATAGCTTTCTAGTTAATAGTTGGATGACCTTAAACAAATTGCTTACTATCTTTGCATTTCAATTTCCTCACCTCTCAAATGGAGATGAGCAGACCTCCTTCTAGGGTTCTCACAAGGAGAACTAGGATAATGTATATCAAATGTCTACCAGCAATGCTTAACTGAGAGAAAACTGCCTATGATGCTAGCTACTGAAGGTGGGGAGAAATTGATAACGATAGTACAAGTAAGTTTTTGGAATGAAAGTTTAGAGCTGTAAAAGCCCTTATGAGGGTAAATTTGACCATCCCATTTCAGGATATATTTGTCACCCTAAAACTGTATTAAAGAAAATACTTGATTTTACCGTGTTCCTTCAAAGACACTCTCTTTCTTTACCCTTTCCCTGGACTGACCTGAAGACAAAATTAGCAAACTCAGTTATGCAAGGATATGGTTGGAAATCAGGCAAAATTTGTAAGCTCTTCACAGAAAGCAGGTCTGCTCTACACCTTTAACATTTTTGCCCCTGGTTCCCTTTCGAAGGGGAAAGCTGAATTGCAAAAGGAGAAGAGTGCTGAACACTTCTCCTAATTTTAATTGATTTAAAAAGGCCACCAGCAGAATCCTTTCTGCAGCAGAATAGTGTTTCAGGGGGCGGGGATTGATGTGGTCAGAGAATAATCCTTGCCCAACAGCTGAACCAGGCACTGAAGCGAGGATCTTGGGAATCCCAGAGCGGCACTGTCAGTGCTTGGACTGCAGGAAGCTACCTCCTCCCCACACCTGACTCAGAAAGAGGTGCATTCTGTGTATCCAGGGTGATACAGTAGACCCTTAGTGTTTGTCCCTGAGCAAGACAAATGTAGCACTCTCTATCTTAAAAGCTGGCCTTCCAGTGGGAAGACAGAAAAAACAAGTTAAAAGTAAATTAAATAACAGTAAATTCTACCAAGTCATGAATAAAAAAGAAAAAAGCAAGCACGTGCTTTCTTTCCCAGCAGCTCCATCTGACCATATCACTTCCACTAAGCTCATTGAGAATACCTCCTTCTGTCCCATTTTCATGTCTGTGAAAGAGACAAAAAGCTGCCACGCAGCCGGGCTCGGTGGCTCAGCCTGTAATCCCACGCCTTGGGAGGCTGAGGTGAGTGGATTGCCTGAGCCCGTGGGTTCGAGACCCACCTGGGCAAGCAAGACCTCATCTCTACAATAAATCAAAAAATTAGCCGGGCGTGGTAGCGCGCGCCTGTAGTTCCAGCTACTGGGAAGGCT
>CAUYQG010301648.1:0-21137 GCA_963574415.1 Tarsius wallacei | reverse complement strand
TTTTGTTTTGTTTTGAGAGTGGTGTTTTTATTAAGCTTTCCTCAGGATACCTAATTTGAGTGTTCCATCTGTTTTCTGCCAGTTCTTGCTACTGGTACCTCAGCTGAAGAGGCTTCCCAACCCCCTCAATGATTCTGTGAGCTTGGTATACCCTTCTACTAAATCTCTTTGTTCTCATTAATTTCTGTTGTTTGCTTTTAGTTAAGAATTCTCATTGAATCAAGTAATTTCTACCTGAGGATAACTGAAAATTTTGAGAAATTTATTCATTCAATAACCATTTATTGAACACTCACTGTGTGTGAGACATTGTCTTGCTATTGTAGATGGGAACGTGAACAAGATAGGCAAAGTCCTCTTCATGGGGCTATATTCTACAAGTACACTAATATATAATATTATTTTAGATAGTATTGACTACACTATGAAGAAAATAAAGCAACTTAAGTGCAGGATTAATGACTATGATGTATAGATACTCTATAAAGGAGACCTCTCTCAACAGGTGTAATCTGAGTTTAGAACTGAATGATGAGGAGGAGCATGCTATATGAAGATCTTGGACATGTGTGTTCCAGGTGGAAGGAACAAAAAGGGGTAAAGGCCTTGCATTTACAACAAGCTTGTCATATGTAAAGAGTAGTAGGAATGCCAGAGTGACTTCAGGCTGTGTGGCAGATACATGGTTTGCTTGCCTGACAGCCACTGACCCTGTCTTCTTTCTTGCTGAGAAAGCTCTAATTCCGTTTAGTAACAATATATAGACTCAGGGAATGAACCACCATTTGTCTAAGCTGATCATGAAAATCCTGTTCCAAACTGTCACTGATTTTTTTTTTTTTTCCACTCTCCTCAGTCTCCCAAGGTGCGGGATTACAGGCTGAGCCACCAAGCCCGGTTGACAAGTCATTTTTAAATAATGACAGTATTTTCCCTTCTTTTCCATTCCTATACCTTTTTTGAAGTTTTCCCACTGGCTTACTCTGCTGGCTAGGATCTCCGGTACAATATCACATAGAAATGGTGATATCAGGCATCTCTGTCTTTCAAGTGTTAATTTACATCAGTTCAGAACTAGCTTTAATTTCACAGAATAATCTAGGGAAGATAAGTTGCTTTTGCTTTGAATGTTTCCACCATAGAAATAGCAATACCTTTTTCAGTTTCAAATACTGAAAATGTTTGACTATAAAGTATAAAAGAATATATAACACAGAGCAAAAGTAACATGAAGATAAAATATATTCCTGTTTATATAGCAATTGCTTAGTAGCTCGGCTGTAGAAGATGAAGAAACTGAGTAAAGGATGGAAAGGTAGTTATGTCATACAATCACAAAACACTTAATAAAAATATTGCTTGCCAAAACGAACCCACGGTGAAAAAGTGAAGTGAAAAAGTGGTTGCCTTCAGAAGCATAAAGTAAGGAATGAACTGGAAAGGGGCATCCATCTGAGGCAATGGAAAAGTTCTACATCTTATTTTGGATAGTGGTTACAGGGGTGTATACAATTGTTAAGACTTGTTGAACTGAACACTTAAGAGCTGTGAGTATGCTTAACCCTGAATTGTGCCCCACATATTTAAAAAAAAACAAAAAAGAGCTGTGAGTATGCAAATTATTCTTCAATTTTTAAAAATGCCTGAGATAACTACAAAGGCAGAATAAGTATCTACCAAGCCCAAGCCTCTAGGGGAAGGAGCTAGAAAACAGAATATTAGAATAACAAAGCATTACTTGTTACACTTATCAAAGATTTATAAGAGGAAATGTGCATGGGCAAGCATTAATAGGTCTGACCAGAAATGAAAGGGAACAGAGGATTCAGGAGCTTGGGGGACTCCTAGGGTTAGAAAAGCTGACTGTTTCTGGACTTCACACAGTAAGAAAGAAGACTGAAAAAGGCTTTGAGCAAAACCGTCCCATTTAAGTTTTCTCAGGTAAACAGAGGGACTCAGCTTTGCTGCTGATCAGGTTAAATATGTTAATTTTCCATTAAATCCACTTCAGCTGGCCATACAAGAGCCTCCAGCAAGTTAGGAAAGCAGGAAATTGGAGTAAGGAAGCAAAGGAATAAATTACGCTTGGTAATTTTTAGTGTGCTTATTGGTCAGAGGGATCATACAATATGTTGTCCAAACTGGGATAATTCTGAGAATAGCACAGGGCATTACTTAACATGCCAAGACAAGAGATATAAACTCTTGCCAGCCTGGGACTTGTAGGCACTCTATTACTAGCACATGAAATTAACTACAAGAAGACAGACCAAAAAGTCAACTAAATTTTGGCGGTAATGGCATTGCCTAAAAACCGCACAAGTTGCCTATAATAAACCTTTGACTGTTTGAGCCGTAAAATGCTTAAACTCCCCAAATTGCAGGAATAGAAAGTCGATGCAGCCTTCACAAAGAGCATATTCCCCAGTGTCCACATAAATGTGATCTTGGAGAAAAATGGGCAGGGAGGAATCTTTCAGAAGGCAGAATAAGGTCCTAGAGAACAATAAGCAAATGAGTTCCCCCTAGAGAGCAGGATCAGAGTCTAATCAAAAGACATCTCCCACCCTAGCCAAGGATTCTTCAAAATGCTTCCTACCACCCATGCTTTTTGTACTGTCAGTATTCCTAACCCTGGATGTTCCCTCAGCTTTAGAAGATTAAATACAAAGTTGTAGTTTGTGAAGAGGGACTAATGCAATAAATTATGGACAATGCACGTTAAGTGAGGGTAGCAAAAATAAACCTGAAGAAGATTTTACAAGGATCACTGAACT
The DNA here is from genome assembly GCA_963574415.1 of Tarsius wallacei. NCBI lineage: Eukaryota > Metazoa > Chordata > Mammalia > Primates > Tarsiidae > Tarsius > Tarsius wallacei. The sequence continues at coordinate 18,360 of CAUYQG010301648.1, read as the reverse complement.
GCCGGCCAGGAGGGCCTGATTCCCATCCAAACTTCACTATTAACTGTGTGATCCTGGATAAACTGTGACTTCTCAGGACTTCAGTTCCTTCATTTGCACAATGAATAAGAGGATGCCTTCCAGTTCTATAATTCTAATTTAAAATTCTTGACCTTACTGAGCCAAAATAAAAGTACAAAAATCCTCTAAAAAATGTCCATAATAAAGTAGTTGGTCTGGTTTTTATAATAAAAGCAACTCAGCACAATTCTAAAAAGTTATATTGGCACGAAAAATTCTGGCACCCTTTCATTTCTGATTTTACTATATTATTTGAGTCTCATTACAGTACAATATGGAATAAAATACTTCTTTAAAGTGGGAAAAGACTCTTGCCTTCCATTTCATTAAGCTTTAGAAACTAATCCAAAAAGAAGGGAGGGAACTCCACCCCACTTCAAAATTTCAATACTTTTATAATATTTGCAGACTAAAATTCAGAATGTTTTAAAAACCAAATGCATTTTGGAGAAGACTTTGAATCTAAAAATATCATAATAACATATTTTACTAGTTACACAGACAAGAATAATATTCATTGAATCCTAAAAACAGTATTTTTTCAAGTAATTGAAATCTAAAAAATATATCTGCTAAATTTCAACTTTTGATGCTTCTAATTTTTAAAAGAAAATAACATGCAGGACTCTGTTTTCTTCACTGATGAAAGGTGGGGTAAAAACTAATATTCTATACTGATACTTTGTTACCCATAATTATCCTGCTTTATGCAAGTATAAAAATAAAAGCCATATATTTTAACAGCATAGGACCCAAGATTTTTCACTTCAAATCACTGTTAGGACAAAGAAAAAATGGCAACATTTTGCAAAGCCTGCTATCACATTTTGATGTTTCCATTTAGTGTTGATGTTGAAGTCTTATCTGTTCTTATTCAAAACACTTTGTGTAAGACATTTATTTTTCCTGGTGCTGTAAGAGCAGAGCTTACTTTCCACCCTCCACTGCCCCATGTCCCTATCTAGAGTCTTTGTAGTTTCAACTTTTCAAGAGAAGAAACCTCCAGTCTCCTGAGGTTTGGGGAAGATAGTTGTCTGCCTGGGGTGAGGTGAGGATATGGGAGTCCATCTGATCCTTTTACAGACTTTCAGCTGATCGTCTGTTTTTAGCCCATGCCTCACCTCATCCTCCACCCTCCTGATCCCATTACCATTCTCTTCTGTAGTTGCTTAGGTGTTCACTTCCCTCTACTCTACCCATGGCATCATATACTTTTTGTTTTCAGATTTTTAAGGATTAGGGTACTGATGTCACTTACCTCTCACCCAAAAATAGTTGGAATTTTTTGTTTCTATTACCTAAATTTTTTTTTTTTTGAGAAAGCAGGATTTATTGAGAGGACAGAAAAGCTCCCACAGTAGGACGGGACCCAAGGGGGTTGCCCTATTGCCTACATTTTTAATATGCAAAAGCACAAAGTTATTTACTTTCTATCTTAAAATCAGAAATCACAGTCCAAATTACTTCACGTGCCATTTTTAATTTGAAGTCATAACAGTTTTGGTCTGCTAACTACGTATTCCCTTTTTGTTTCTTCTGATTCCTTTGGAGAAAGCCTCTCCCACTCCAAGAACCCTCAGCGGGGCTTGAAGTCACCAGCCTGGGCTCCTCTGCTGCAGCACTGGGAAAACATGTCTCGTGTTGGACTACCACTATACCCTGGTCCTGGGCCACAGTGACCGTTCAATGATCCATACATGGAGTCAAACAGACTCAGTCCACATCTTCTCTGAGGGAGACAGCTAGACATTTAGCTTGACAGGTTCTCTTTCTGTTGAGATTGCTAAACTAGAAGGATGACAAGTTTGAGTGTCTAGTGGTCATCTCACTGACCATATCCTGCCCAAAGAATGACAAATAAAGAAACCAGCACAGCTGAGAGTCCAGATGAGATCATTTGAGTTCCTGGCTGCAACCATGCCTGAAGCCAGATGCACCTCTGGAAACCATAGTTACATAAACAATTAAATTTTCTTTATTTTCATAAACTGGTTTGAGCTAGCTTTCACTTGCAACTGAAGGAGTCCTGATGAATACATCATTGAATCTAAATGTTCCAATTAATAATACTCAAGCAAAACACCACTTCTTTGCCAAAAATTAAATAGCCTAACTTTTTTTATATATGTTCCTTTCACTATTTTGACTTTATTTGAATATTCACATGTTTTACAAGGTAGCAATTATCTTTGAAAATGAGGTATACTCATTTCTGTAGTACTAGAAACCCAATAGCCACTAACCTACAGAACAATTTTCTTAGAGTCTACAATACTGAGTGATCTATCACAGAAACAAAGAACTGAGTACCACATGTTCTCACTCATAAGTGGACCTTGAACAATTATCATAATACTATTATAATACTATAATAAAGGGATTGGCAGTAGTGGGAAACTGCCAGGGGAGTGGGGCGGGGGGCATACCTCATCAACAAGGGTACCTGTATAATGAAAATCTGTATACCTAACCCTGAATTGTACCCCACATCTTTAAAATTAAAAATTGAAAAAACAAAATGTTCTTCCAGGTACCTTAAACATTCTTGCCATTTATTTAAAACATCTCTATCACAGCTCCCAGTTTTTAATAAAGATCAAGTTGTATGATTATCTTATGTAAAGTGCATGTGGAAAAATGAATATTTGTTTCCTGGGGAGAAAAGGTATGATTTAAATTCAAATAATTATTCAGTTTCAATCTCTGACCCAGAGACTAGAGAACAGGATAATTTTAACCTCTAAAGATTTATAAGGAGTCAGAGGGTAATAACATGTTTCCATGGAGATAGGTAGGAATGCTTAGAAATCTGTGTTCTTGGGACACAATCCCTAGAGTAACTTTCTCATTATTATCTACAGGTCACTGTGTTCACTAACCCAGTGGTCAATGTTTAACCTTCTGGGTTTGAAGTTCTTTCCTGGGTCTTCAATGCAAGTGCATACAGAGTCCAGGCAGGTAATCTAAAAGGTGAGCAAGCTAAACATTTTTGATGTATTACAGTTATGTACATTAAAAAGAAAATCTTATTAAAATTCCAATCTTTTTTGGGGGGTTCACAATACTTTTCATAATTTCTACCTACTATCCCTAGTTTGTCCATGATTTGTTTTATAATGCTGCCTTAAATAATAGTGTTTTTTTTGGTACTTAGACTCTTTGTATACATTTAAATTACATATTAATAAGAGCTAATAATTGATAATAATAGTTCAATTTACTGAGCATGTAGTATGTCATCTGTTATTGGTTGAACTGCGCCCCCAAAAATGATACATTGAAGTCCTAATTCCCAGTAGCTGTGAATGTGACTTTATTTGGAAATAGGGTCTTCACAGATATAATCAGTTTAAGATGAGTTTATCAGTGTAAGATGATCAGGATGTACCTAATCCAGTTTGGCTGATGTCCTTATAACAAGACGAAAATGTGTATGTGGACAGACACAGAGGGAAGACAGTCACAAGAAGATGGATTCAGAGACGAGTGATGTTGCCACAAGGCAAGAAATGCCTGGAGCTACCAGAAGCTAGAAGAGGCAGGAAGGATCCTTCTCCATGAGCTTCTCATGGCTCTACCAACACCTTGGTTTCACATTCCTAGCCTCTAGAACTACAAGAGAATAAATTTTTGTTGCTTAAAGTCACTCACTTTGTAGTATTTTGTTATGGCAACCCTGAGAAACTAACACCATCTCTCACTGAAACATGCTGTTGCATCAACCTTCTGTTTCCAATTTTAGCACAGATGGTGGTGTAAGTAACATTTAATTTTCCCCTTAATTCTATTTAAAAAAAACAAAAAACAGCCAGGGAAGGGGCTGTGGAAATTGAAAAGCACAGCCTCTCTTCTAATAGAGGCAGCTTCTACATAGCTCTAGCTGATTACTGCCACAGAGAAGGGCAGGACCAAAGTTCTGAGCTCTTCCAGTTCCCAAAAGAATACAGAAATCTGGATTTGTGCATTAGTGACCAATATAGTAAATGAGATACTAGTTAAAATAACACTAGTTAATAACTAATTTATGCACTGAAAAAATACTATGCAGGCCAAACAAAACACATTTATGGACCAAACCTGGTCACAGGTCCAGTCCAGATTTTTGTAACCTCTGCTCTGTAGGTTTTCTTTGCTTGATCTGGCTGTATGGAGCCATTTAACATCAGATCTAGGAAGCAGGCACAGCACTGGCACTAAGGGCCATGTTGACGTGAGCATTCTAGGACTAGAGAATGCTTTTTGGGATGTATTGAGTATGGCAGATGCAGAAGAGTCACACATACTCAGGAATCCAAGAATGATGAGCATACTCTTCTTGGTCCATATCTGAAGTCTAATGTTGTTCCTCTATGACTGATCTTGAAGAGACTTCAAGCTTTAATTGGGAAAAGGTTTTGTGCAAGCCTAGAATATGTACCTCCCAGGCTTACTGCCACTTCATTCATAGCATTGTCTTTATACTTTAATGAGTTCCTCAAATTTCTTATCTCTTGTATGTGAACTTCAAAGGTTCATAAGTGGATTATAATAGCTCATAATTGTCTTTTAGTATTTACTATCCTGTAACCTATAAATATAGCCCAGAAACCTGAAACATTTTTGAAAAGCAGTTTTGTGAAAATAGTTTAACAAAATGTTTTTATTTCTCAGGTCTGCTACAAAACTTCAAAAATAGAAGAAAAATAGAAGAAAAAATCCTGAGAATGCTAACATCAACTCTAGTCCAATCAGTCATATTGCTCTATAGTAGCCTTATAAACTCCATTGGCTATGAACATTTCTTCAGTATCTACCAGAGTTCAGATCTATTTGATTTGGTATGGAAACTAATGACTGCTTCTAGTAAGCGAAAGGAGATATTTGATATGTTGCCAGAACACTCTAGTACACTGAGATATGAAATGCACAGTGAGGCAACTTGGCACACTATTATGTTTGAGACTTGCAAATTTAACAAACATTATTTTTGGTAGGTTTGTAGAGCAATGCTAAAAAGTGAAATACCACAAATCTGTCCACATAATCTCATTTGATGTTTTCTGTTGTTTTCTTGAATTAAAAAATCTCTCAAATTTCCACTGGTTTTTGTACCTATAAAATCATAATGAAACCGACTAGCTTGTTATCCTCATAATAACTCCAAATGGTCAATAAGGCAGGTTTTATCCTTATATAATAGAGAAAAACTGAAGCTCAGAGGTACTAAATAACTTATTCAAAGTTCTTAGTGACAGAGGCTGTCTTAGTCCATTTGGTGTTGCTATAAAGAAATATCTGAAGCTGGTTGATTTATAAAGAAAAAAAGGTTTATTTGGCTCATGGTTCTGCTGAATATACAACAAGCATGGTGCCAGCATCTGCTTGGCTTCTGGTGAGGACCTCAAGCTGCTTGCACTCATTGCAGAAGGTGAAGGGAAGCAGTTTGTGTAGGGATCACATGGTGAGAGAGGAAACAAGGTGAGGGAGGTCCCAGACTCTAATGATCAGCTCTCCAGAAACTAATAGAGCAAAAACTCACTCATCACCTCAAGGAGGCCACAAAACTACTCACGAGGCATCCACCCCCATGGCTCAAACACTTCCTATTAGGTCTCACCCCCAACACCGAAGATCAAATTTTAACATGGGAGTTAGAGGGAACAAACATCCAAACTAATAGCAAACCTTCTGATTCTCAGTTCACTGATCTTATCCCACAAATAAAAGTCATGCAGACTTAAAAGACCAAGCTGTTTAGATAATCAGACAGCCAGACCCACAATCAAAACCAATTTCTATTGCTGACTCAACTTTTGACTTCAGATAAGTTTTTTCAGCCTCTCTAAAGGTCAATTTCCTCATTTGTGAAATCGAGTTAAAATGATAAAATACATGTAAGAACATGGCACAGAGTGGGAACTTGATAAATGTTAGTTCCTTTCCCTTCCTCTCTACTACCGAATCCCTCAAATCTAAGTAACCATCCATTCTCTGGTTAAACATTTGGATGATGAGTGGAAACCTAAATAGCTATTAGAAAAGTAACTTGGCCAAGGTGAGAGGATTGCCTGAGCCCACGGATTCGAGAATAACCTGGGCAACTTGGCAAGAACTTATCTCTACAACAAATCAAAAAATTAGCCGGGCATGGTAGCGAGTGCCTGTAGTTCTGGTTACTTGGAAGGCTGAGGCAGAAGGATTGTCTGAGCCCAGCAGGTCAACACTGGGTGACGGAGTGAGACTCCAACTCAAAAAAAAAAAAGAAAGAAAGAAAGAAAAGTAACTCAAGGGATATGGAGATATTGATAAAACAACAATAAATTCATCATCACAACCAAAGATGACCAAGGTAGAAAACTGTTGTCACATGTGTACTATTACAGAAGAGCCAAGAAAGTAGTTACTTAAAAAAAAAATGATTATCGAATCTTCTTAAAAAGAAGGTGGGTAACATCAAAGCTTCATGCTTTGAATATATTATCTGCTCTCTAACTAATATGGCTCACTGTCTCCAAACATAAAAAACTGAAAACACATCAAGGAGGTATGGAATGTTTCCAACCTATGGTGTGATTTGGGACTCCTGAGTGTAGGTACTTTGGCAGACATCATGTCCCAATTAGGCCAGGAGCAAGAGTCACCAGGATCCTCTGGCTTGCCTATGTCACAGAAAACAGAAATTTGAATTCCTTTAAAATTCCACTCTGCTGGCTCAATTATCCCTCTGGATGAGGCGAGGGTGAGGGTGTTCGTGGATCAGCAACAGCAGAGGATAGGCCCGAATGGGAGGTAAGGGGCAGGGAGGGAAGCATGAACTCAGAGTAAGGACAGGAGCCTGTGGTAAGGAGGCATGCATAGGTCTGTCATCAGAAAATTAAGTCATTATCAAATTTAATGCTAAAAATATTAAAATGCATAACATGATTTAGGACATTTCTTCAAATTTCAGCTTTATGCTAGAGAACTGTGTGCCAATAACTACCTAATACATGTGACTCTGGGTCTTGGCACAATCTTATAGGACTGGGGTTGTGTTATTGCATATGTGGGAGGTTATTAAATGCTTTATAATGATTACATTAAAGGTCATATTCCTCATACACATAACTTCACTTACTGTTATGCGTTAGACGGGTACATGAGTAGACAATGGTCTCCTTCCATTAAATGCAAACTGGCTGAAATTACTGTTTAAGTTGCCAAGTCGTAAGAGAAAAGAGATCAAATTAGAGAGGGTACAGTTATATAATCGGTTTATAAAACAAATCATGCTGGGGTCAAGGCTGACATCACCAACTCCCACACATCTAACTACACTTAAAAATGTGACTCTTCTTTACTTCCCACTACCACTGCTCTAATTCAAGCTGTTTCTTATTTCTCTCCCATTCACACGTAGTTGGTGAGTCATCTATCTTGGCAAACATGGATTCGATCATGTCATAGGCTCAGAAACCTCTGAGGTCTTCTTACTGCTGGAGGAACCCAAGACACAAGTCCTCATCAGGGCATTCATTCTCCAAAACTTGGCGCATCCTTCTAATTCAGGAATTTTCAATCCTGGCTGAATATCAGAACCACTAGGGAGCTTTAAAAGATAAACAGGCTTAGATCCCATGCCCCAGAAATTCTACTTATTAGTTCTGGGTAAGATTTAGGGACTTGTAGCTTTAAAAATATCTATGGATGACTCTTATGTACTGCCAGGGTTAAATCATTGGTTTAATTTTCCCACCTATTACTTCACCCAACAGGAACTAACCCTTCTGCTCTAGTCATTAATGTTTTTTGTTTGTTTACCACTCTTCTGCAGACATGCTGTGAATTCAATCTGGAATATCATTTTCTCTCTAGCTCATTCTTTAAATCTTCACCATGCTTCTAAAATAAAGTGAAATCCCAACACTGTTTTTTTTTTTTGAGTTGGAGTCTCACTCTGTCACCCAGACTAGAGTGCAGTGGCTGCTCCCGGCCACCGCAGCCTCGACCTGCTGGGCTCCGGCGATCCTTCCGCCTCGGCCTTCCAAGTAGCTGGAACTACAGGCACGCGCTACCACACCCAGCTAATTTTTTGATTTGTTGTAGAGATGAGGTCTCACCAAGTTGCCCAGATGGGTCTCGAACCCGCGGGCTCAGGCAATCCACTCACCTCAGCCTCCCAAGGAGCGGGATTACAGGCTGAGCCACCGAGCCCGGCCCAACACTATTTTCATGGTGAATCATAATAATATTGCCATTCTGATAATCTGAATAGAATTTATTACCCTCATGAAGTATTTTATGGCAATTAATAACATATTGCTGTTTTTTTTATTTTTTGAGTTGGAGTTTCACTCTGTCACCAAGGCTGGAGTGCCAAGTGGTACACTCATGGTCCCCCTAGTGTCAACCTGCTGGGCTCCAGTGATCCTGCCGCCTCAGCCTTCCAAGAAGCCAGAACTACAGGCATGCACTACCACACCGGCTAATTTTTTATTTTATTGTAGAGGCGAGGTCTCACCAATTTGCCCGGCCTGGTATCAAACCCACAGGCTCAGGCAATCCACTCATCTTGGCCTCCCAAAGTGCTGGGATTACAGGCTGAGCCACCGAGCCTGGCCTCAACATATTGCTTTAAATGTGCATGCTTATTTAATATTTTTCTCCCTGGATTTCAGGTTTCTAAGGAAAAGCAAACTTTATATAACATCTTTTGTTCTCACTCCCTAGCCCTTAGCATCGACAACAGTGTTAAGTATAAAGGAGACACTCATATGCTCAACACTTATGATGACTGAATAAATTAAATTCCGTTAAATTTATGAAGTGTTTTTTCTTGCAGCCTGACAACCTAAACTGTCAACCTCCAGTTGTTTATGTACATACTGACATGTTTTTTTACTAGAAGCCTCATTATGCCCATGTAAATAATAATCACTTGTCCATGAAAACTGATGTGATGTCAAATATAGAAGTGATACTCATCAATGTGTTTTTTTCCATAGATAGAAGTATTTTCCATGTTTATATACTCAATTCCCATAAATTTGTATAACAGCAGAAAGGAGGAAGTAGTGAAACACTTTCTGATGTCAATACTTGACTTACAAATGACCCACCCATGTGAAGAAAGGATAGATGAAGCCCCCATTTACCTTTCTAATCCACTGTGCAGAGGACCAGAAAAGCCAAGTGTCCCTCCATTTAGACAACGTGAGAGTATCAGTAACCTACAAGTAAATGTCTCTCCTGAAAACAGTGAAAACTGAAAAGCTTTTTCTGATAGGAGAGTATCCAATACTGCCAAAGCCCCAGCTCAGCCTCTCTCCTACAGCTCAACCTGCCCAGAAATTTTCTGTCCTGTTTCTAGAGCATGGGGGCCTCATTTCCACATCCACTGTTATAATTTCTCCACAAAATACCCTGATACATAGTGGCTGTCTGTAGTTAAAGTAGCACTGATACTCATGAGTTAAGACAGTCTTGCAAGGGCTGGCTGAGAACCTAACCACTATTTATAACATTGTTTTTGTGGAAAAATGCTTTTTGCATTCCAAACAACAGAATTAGACATGAACTTTTGGAATACAGTACATTTCTTAGGACGGGAACTGAATGTATTTGTTAATTGCACTATGGTCAGTATTTTTCTAGGATAAGATGGCAACTAGGAGGGAACAGTAAGAATGAATAGTAGCCAAAAATACGGCCTGTATGTGTCTATAAGAATGAAAGACAAAGGGAATGATGGGGGGAAAAAAACCAAGCACATTCTTATTAAATAAATATGCGTTGAGCATTATTAAAGGCTATACTGAATGCTGTGGGAGATAAAAGTTAATCAGACAAGATCTTTGATTTTATAGTCTTTACTACCTAGGGTAGAAGACAGATGTAAACACTAACTATAAAGTTGCATAGTAAAATATGTTATAACAGCGATGAAAATGAAACATTAGATGACATCAGCAGAGTGAGAGAAAGAGAGAGAGAAAGAACTAGTGTTTCTAGCTGGAGTAATCCAGGAAAGCTGCATGGAGAGGCTTGCATAGAATTTCAACATGCAGAGGAAACGGAGTAGCAGGAGACATCATAGGCAGGAAAACCAGCACAAGTCAAGATAGATGCATGAAGAATGAAGTTCAGAGAATAGGAAATAGTCCAGTTGGCTAAAGTGGGGAATGATTTCAGATCTTGGTAAGGGGCTTGGAATGCCAGGCAAAGGAACATGGCTTCCATCCAAGACGGAGTTGGAAGCCATTATGGTGTTTTAACGTTACTAAAGTGGTTCTATATGCAGATTTAACTGACAGCAGAATACAGGATGGAAGAAGAGAAAATGAATACAGAAAGACTATTAGGAAATTATTACGAATTGAGGTTGGTTTAAGATGATCTTTCAAAGACAGGTTTTTAAATAAATAGTTAATAAACATTTAAGATTCAAATGCTAATAAATATATTATTTCTTTATATAATAATTTAGAGAAGTTATATAAAGACAAAAAACTGAAAACCAAAATATTATCTACAATAAAAAGACATTTCAAAAACATGAAATTTGACACATAATTAGGACTTTATGAGTAGACTTGATAAAAATAAAAGGATGCTTTTAAGGTAAGTCTCATTTTTAAAATAAATCCCCAAAGTAAGGCCCAGACTTTACCTGCACAATGACCATTTGTATACCTAACCCTGAATTGTACCCCACATCTTTAAAATAATAAAATAAAATAAAACCATGAGTTTAACATTGAACATCATATTTTTATAAGCATATGAAATATAGTCAGAAACCATCTTTATACTATTTTCTAAGACCAGTGATTCAATATGCAAGGTGTTTAAGACATTCTGAGAAATTTGAGAGTTGAGAAAGTGTCCAAGGTAGGAAACTCAAGTCTTTGCATTTTAAATCTATCTTGAGCTAGTGCAAAGACAGACAAGAGCAGACTTACCTGAAGTGATCTGACTTAGCAAGTGTCTTCTAACTTCAAAACTTCAGTATTGGATGGTACATGGCATTCATCTTTATCTGAAAACAAATGTAACAGAAGTAATGAAATTAAAAGAATTGATAGGTAACTTATATAAGACAATTAGATGACTACACCTGAAAGACCATAAAAGAGTTATATGAAGTCCTATTAAACTGACATTTCTTATACCATGTATAATTTAAGAATCTAAAATAAAACTTTAAGCTGTGCTCAAAGACTTCTAAATTAGGAGATATAATACATTCCCTTCATATATTTTTATGTCAATCTCCTAAAAATTCTAGAAAATATATTATTAGATATTTAAGCCTGATTTAAATTGAATCATTTAAAATTTAGCCGACATTTGAGCCCTATTCCATATCATGGAGAGCAGGGAGATATGAAGTTGAACAGTGACATTTCCTATTCTCCAGAAACATACAAAACTCAAGAAGGGATAAACATGAATAACTCCATACCAAGGCTGAAAATAAGTGCTAGAAGTGACACAAGGTACTCTGATATTTTGAAGAGGGTTAATTACTATAGGGAAAATACAGAAAGCCTTTTCATTATAGACTCACAAAGAGTGAGGGAGCACAGAGGGAATCTGACAGACAAATGAGGACTAGAATTTTGGGTTAAGGTCATATAGTAAAAAATTGAATACTAGATTCAGTATATGGGGTTTTATTTATACATAAAAGGAGTCATCAAGGGTTTTCAGTAGAAAATACATTCAAATTTGTATTTTAAAATAATGGCTCTGGTTTTCGAGTATAAGACACTGAGAAGTTTCAAAAAGCAGTGATACCTGTTTTGTTACTGCCAATAGTCAAGATGAGAAGAACCCAATAGAATCAGAAAGTTAAAAATTCACTGAAGATATGCTTAAAAGTGAGAACCAGAATAACCATCCAATCAATTATGTAAGACTGAGAATTGGAACAATCACCAACATTCTACTGTACAGTTACAAACACAGATTGTCTTAGGCTAAAACAGACCGCTCTTTTCAATCAGAACCATGCATTGTTTACATCAACCATTACCTTAGAGAATCAATCAATAATCCAACAAATCACTTCATTTCTGATATCATGCCCTAGAACTTCAGAGTCCAACCTATAAACCCGATACTCATTTCCTCTAAGGAAGTACCAGTTCAGAATCATCTCTGTGGTCTAACTTGCTGCACTGAGTCAATAGAACAGTTTGCTCATCTCCTTAAAGGTTTATTTATTTTAACAGGGACCTTTCACAAAAGACTGGTATCTATCAATGAAGTCATAGAGGAAGAACAAAAGAAGGGAGTGCCCTATCCTGCCTCTTAAGGACAGAAGGAGGACTGGAGAACTTACCAGTTACTGGTGATCTTGGAAAGAAATTTCAGGAAGGCAACAAAGAGAACAAAAACTTCCAATAATTGGGGAATTAAAAAAAGTAAGGAGAAAAGTGGAATTAACCAGTAAACTTTACCCTTCTAAGAAGACAGGATGGTTTGAAACTTAAGCTAAATTTATTTTTTACTTTTATTTTAGAGTTGTAGGGTACCAACAAGGATTTACTACATAAGTAGCTTGCATGTAGGTACAGTTTGGGCTTCTAGCTGGTCCTCTCTCCCCCTGATAGTGGACCAGATACCCATTGTTTTAAAACATGCCCTCCTCCCTACTCCCTCCCTCCCCAGCAGTGCCAGTGTCTGCCAATCCCACCCTAGTGCTAATGTGACTAGTGCTCAAGGTCCACTTATGAGTGAGAACATGCAGTATTCCGTTCGTTTCTGTGATAGTTTACTTAGTATGATGGTATCCAGCTACATTCAAATTGCTGTAAAGGCCATGATTTTTTTCTTCTTTATCATTGAATAATATTCCATTGTGTATATGTACCACATTTTCCTTACCCAATCCACTTTTGATGAGTCTCTGGGTTGGTTCCATGTCTTTGCTATCGGGAATAGTTGAAGCTGAATCTATAACAAAGTTTTTGTTGTTGCTGTTGTTATTGATTTTTTGTTTCATTTTAATGACAATGAGAGAAAGAAATAGAAAGGGAAAGGATAAATAATGAAGCAAATTCAAGAAGAGGTGGGAACAAGAACTCTGGTGGAGTCAGACATATTAAAGAGAAGAAACAGGTCTTTTTCTGTGTTAGAAACAGAGGGAAGAATGGATGGTGGATACAAATAATTTTGTGTCTAAGGGAGTAAAGTAAAGGCAGTTCAGATCCAATGGCAAAGCCACCTATTGAGACAGAGAAAGAGGGAGGGAAATAAGGGAGGGAAGAAGGAGAAAGAAGAGATGGTATGAATAATTATTTAAATTTAAGTGTTTGAAAGAAAAAAATGACAAAGAGGAAAAAGAAAAAGAGAGGGGGCATTTAATATTTAAGATCTTAGAACAATTATGGTTGGCAAAACTGAGGAAGTAAAAGAATAATGAGTTCTGCGTATCAGAAACTCAAAAACGTGACTTTGGTGAAACAGATTACAATCACATGGAGTGGAGTGAAGACAACAGTTTCAAGTTTGATGCTGACATCATTGAGAAAGTTGAAGCAGTATCCTGGAAGTAAACTGATAACAAGAATTAGAAAGGGTAAATGGTAGTGTATTAAGAGAAGGAACTAATGAATAAAGGTGGCACGTTGATCCCCGATATGGACACTAAGGAGGAAAGGAACACATAAACCCACCTTTAAAATCTAGAATTTTTAAATTGCTATGATTTTTCTTGAAATGGCTATTAAAAAAAAAACAAAAACTGGTACTGTCTATGAATGCCAGGTTTAAACTGCTGGAGAAGAGATGGAAGAAGAGTTATGGAAAAAGATCAAAGTTTAAGAACGAGTTTATAATAGACACAAGGAACCAGAAGTAGGTCAGTAGTAAACTAACTGTGCGTTCCATCTGAACTGGATAGGCATGACTACTTGGAAAAAGAGAGTATAATGTGAGTAGGGCTTCACCTAAGTCATAGGTGGCAAAACACCATTCTCTCTCTTTACACATAACTGGTGCGTTATGGCAAAAGACTGACCATGTGCCACCAGTTTCTGACTATCTCATAGAACTTGCTTACCCAAACTCATATGCATTCTCCCGTCAGCCACATAGTAAACTCAACAGGGCAAGTCAATCCAACTTGAGGAGGTGGGAAGACCGAATGTACATCTAAGGACACTCTTTTGCCTAGTTTCCTCATAAAAGAAATTGATATTTTTATTCTGATATTGAGTTAAGTCTACTTATCAGAGTTGAGAAGTTGGACACAAAAATGTGATGTTATAATCTGGTCCCTTCAAACTCCAACAATAGAAAAATACAATGAATAAGTAAAAAGCAATCTGAAGGAAACTACAGGGAATGGGCTGAGTGGAAAACTTGCCGACCACAATGGTTTTAAGTTTCTAAACTCATTCATGAAACCAATACTGAGACCGCAGGGGTAATTTCTAACTAAAGAGTCAATGCTTCTAATACATACAGCACTATACAAATTTTCTACTTTTTTGGTGTCATTTTTATTATGTTGCATTTCTTAAGGAATCTGTTAATTTCATATAAACTGTCACATATATTAACATAAAATAACTGTTTCATTTTCAAGAATAACTTAGAAGAAATATAAAGAAGCCAAGACTTGTTCTTTTCAAAAATAAAACAGTTTTCCACCAGCACTCTCTCCACATGGAGAAGTAAGAAATAGTTTCAGAGCTATATAACTATTATTACAACTTGGGATCTATCAGTAAAGCATGGTTTCAGGATAAAAATCTCTAGAGTATGGCTGTAAAATACTTGTTGAGATTGGGAAATGATTTAAAATTGTATTAGCTCAGTTTTGAGAATCTTAAGAGTGCCACTTAGACTCTCTTCTAGACAAAAGGCCTCCGAGAATGTTAATGGTGTGCTCATTGAATCCTTTTAAGTAGACAGAAAAGTGTGTATTGTTTTATAATACCTTGATTCTTAGTATAAAATTTTTTTAAATGCTTATCTCAAAAACAAATGTAAGTGTGGCCTCGGTCTAATGGAGTGTGTTGTAATTTGATACATAGGGAACCCACTAAGTTTTACAAAGCATTATGTCAATTTGGACTGAAAGGAACAGAGATAATACAAATGCAAAGAAGTTTTGTACTCTCACATTTCCACAGGCAGAAAGGCAGAAAAGGCCACCCAATTACAAGTTTGACCATGTCTTATAGAAAAAAGATGACTCAGAATTGAGAAGGCAAAGACTGGAGTCAGGGAGACTCCAGGTATTTCTGCTTTCCCAGGAAATGCTTCCTGGGAAAGCAGAAATACCCTAATAAAAGAACTAACAACATCAGGATTTCAAAATTACTATGGACCAGTGGAACTATATGCTTCCTGTTTCCCCATTATTGAATGAGACCGTTTACTACAGTTATTCTATGCCTGCCTCTTCATTATGTCTTGGGTAGTTAACATGTCTCTTCAAAGAAATTACACCTGAGAAGATTCCTGGAAATCTGTACCTGACTTAAATAAGTCCTTGGACTTTTAGCCTGAGATTCAAGCCACAGTGGGAGGACAATTTTGGGATTCTTGGAAGTGGGAGAACATATATATGGAATATAGAAAGAATCTAAATCATTTGTGACCACAGGGTAGACTGTGGTGGTTGAAAGATAACCACAAATTTTTGATACTTCATCTAATGAAAGATCATGCTATATCTTCTCTCAGGAAAACTGGAAGGACTCTGGGACTGCTTTGACCAACAGAATATAGTGGAAGTGATATGGTGCCACTTTCCAGTTTTACGCTTTATGACACAGAAGCTACCATTTTCTATTTCTTGGAAAAATTCTCTCTAGAAATCCTAAGCCATAATATTAGAAGTCTGATTATCCTGGAACTACCATACTAGAAAGGTCATGTAAATCTAGTCCTCTTCTTCTGCCCAGGCACCAAATATATATGTATCCTGGATACCCCAGAACATTCCATCCACCAGCTAAATATCACCCAATGCAACTTGTGACAGAAAAAGCACCAAAGTGAAACGTGACTGAATTCCCAACCCACATAATCATGAGCTATAAAAAAGAGTTATTGTTTTAAATCAGTATTGGGGTAATTTACTAGGTAGTAACATATCATTGCAACATTGAACTCTGTAACTTATCTGTTTTTTTGTTTTTGTTTTTGTATTTTAGTTGTTGCAGAGGCCACAATGTCCTATTACTACATTCTACAACCTAACTGAAAGCAGAAACATAAACAGTTATTTTGCAGAAGAAATCTGAAAAGTTCACTATAAAATACAATTATTTTGGAGAGATAAAAGGGCCAATTTTTTCTGAGATACTATAAAACAAACAATTTTCCAAACATAATAAACTTCAACTAAATTACTTCAATTATAACCAACTATTTTCTACTTACTAAATAAACTATTATACATACATAATCAAACCAAAGGATTCATGCTAAGGTTCTCCTTTAGTTCATTTAAGTCATGTTATTTAGGTACTTCCTCATGATTGAAGCAAGAGCAGGATTACAATTATAAAATTAAGACCATTTATGGTCATCTAAATAGTGACTTTAAGACACAACATAAAAACATACAAATTTGAGATAAGCTATGGAACATAAAAGAGGGAATAGCTGCTAGTGAAGTGATAATATATACTTATCTTTATATATGCAAATCTGTGTGATCAAACTTATTTTTTAAAGTTTTATTTTGGATGGAAAACAGGAGTGGGGGAGAGAGGCAAGATGGCAACGGAAGAGGTCAGAGTATGAGAGTCTCCGCAAAAGCATCCAAAAAGACTCTCTTCATGAGTGGGTGTGTGCTGGTGGGTGAGAGAAAGTCCATCTGAGGGGAGACGGGTTCATGCACCTGACGCTCTCCTCTGGAGGTGACTGCAACCCACCACCATCTTGAGACTGGAGCCCCCCAGCATGCAGGGTTGTCTGCTGTTCTTGGGGTTCTCTTGAGAGGAGGAAGCAGACAACAGCTGCTTCTCACCACCTGGCACTTGGTCCACATCATCACCTGCAGCAACAGACCAACCATAAGCAGAAGGAACCATGGAGAAGGCAGGGTGTGCTGGAACAGAGCCCTGCCACCAGTGAGAAGATGACAACTGGCACCATCTTCACTGTCCTGGAACCAAGCAGAGACCAGCATTGCCCCACTCAGCTCTGTCTGACCTCCAGCCTGGGACCCAGAGGCTATCCTCTCATCAGACTCTGAGAGATAGATGCTCCTCCACCACACTGGAACAGGCACAGACAGGTCAGATCTGAGTGGAAGACTTGAAAGCAGCAGCACCAGACAAGTCTGGTGAGTCCAGATCTGATCCATCCCTCTCCCACAGTAGTCCATGGGGCATCTGACCCACTCTGAGAGCAACCCTATCAGCCTGCACTGAGAGCAAAGGGATAGACTGGAGACTGGAGTCGCTCCTTAATGCGGTGGCAGCAGCAGCTGAAAGGAACCTGGAGTTGCAGAAACGGCCACAGAGTGAGTTTTTTTGTGTTTGCTTCTTTGTTTTTTGTTTTAGTTTTATTCTTCTCTCTGTTTTTGTTTGTTTTTGTACTTACTTTGTTTCTGTTATTTTAATTTTTTTAAAAAATTTTCTCTTTGCGTATGGGTATTTTTGAGGGCGAGTGCATCAACAGCGTTTTTTGTTTGTTTGTTTATCTGTATAACTGCCTGCATGTTTTTGGGTTGTTTTTTGTTTTTACCGTCATTGTTTATTTCTGTTTATTTGTTAATTGGTACGTCTGTCTAGTCTCCCTCTTCTTCTCTCTCTCCAGCTTCTTTTAATCTTCCTTCTTCCTTTTTCCTTTTTCTTATCTCATTTTGCTTTCAGGGGGCAACCATACACCCCCACTGCATGAACAGATTGTAAGGTGGTGGGATGCGGGTTCCAAGAGGCCAACACAGCTGTCAGTGGATACTGGGATCTCCAGATAGCTTCAGAATCACAGCTCCCCCCTTAACTAACCTCAAAATTGCAAAAAGCACAGTCCTTCACACCTAGTCCAGCTTCAACATTGAACAAAGCCAGGCGGATCTACATAAGAAAGAATAGGAAATTGAGGAAATGAAAGCAAAAGCTATTTCCCCATCACTAAACAACAGAATTTAAGAAGAGGTTTTTAAAAAGGGGGAGGAGCCGGGCTCGGTGGCTCAGCCTGTAATCCCGTGCCTTGGGAGGCTGAGGTGAGTGGAATGCCTGAGCCCGCGGGTTCGAGACCCACCTGGGCAACTTGGCGAGACCTCAACGGCCACTGCACTCCAGTCTGGGCGACAGAGTGAGACTCCAACTCAAAAAATAAAAATAAAATAAAAAAACAAAAAAGGGG